>JBBPBX010052206.1:7077-24294 GCA_038048925.1 Garcialebias charrua
AACCCAGATCAACCGTCTCATTTGTCCAACCGTCTGCTACCTGACTATCATCAGTCAGTCTATAAACTGAATCAAGCTATATGTGTACTTTGTAAAGTGTAAACTTTCTAAGCAGGTACAGACCACACCAAGTATTATAAAAGAAACATCTCGTACTAAGTTTTCAAATCTCTTCTGCAACCTGAACGTACGATGAATAGCTATTTAGGCAGGACACTCAACCGGTGGTCTCTGTTCCCCAATGAGTGGTCTTCGTTCATGAGGACAATGGGCCATCTGTGGTGGGGCAGTGCACCACTCTCTATGATCGAGGACATCATTACGTATTTCCCGAACGGATCCATTATCATTCACGACCCGTCGCCCGACGAAATGGACGGTACAATATGCGCTGGACGTATAAAACATGAAGATAGGTGTTACACGAAATTCACCATCCGAATAGAGATAAACTCAGGTCGTGAGATATACATGCTCGACTACTACAGATACAGAGAATTAGAGAAACACACTCTAGCGGACGCGATCGAACAATTAAGTAGGGATATCCAAAACGCTTGTTTGCTCCCGAGTAGTATATCCGAACCAACCCCTAACTGCTGGTTGCACGGTTCGTTCGATACGATCGTGCAAGGTATGACAGAGTTGAAATCGAGATTGTACGGCGAAGACAAGTTCTGGGGAGAGGTCAGAGACGAGTCGTTACACATCCTAAAAGAACACGTTCGGAATCAACCGCAGGATCGCAACTACGGGATTGCCTTACGGTACGCCGATACTACAAACGGTGGATGTTTGTTTGTCGTCTTAAATGCAAAGAAGCCTGTGTGTGTGTATTTTGCGCCACGTTTTGTTGTACGAAGGAAGAATACGTATCCCAAAAAACTTGAGAACGCAAACGCTGTCATGGAATATATAACCCACGACCTTGATATTACCCTATTACCGGTTGATGTAACGGTGGTTGAGCACATGGAGTCCCAGCTTGAGCGTATCGACTCCCAATCATCCAACTCAGAGTACGATACGGATGACGAGTGAGAATAGGAAACGGCCACTAGGAAACAAGAGACCTGTCTGTGTTTGAGAAATATGTTTTGTGACGAATGTTAGCGTACATAATAAAAATAAAAAATGTATGTGTGTACACTTGGAGTGCGTGTTATTATTTGAAAGAGAACGTAACATGAACGAGTTACTTTGAAATGTATAAAAACGGGGTCTATGTTAGACGTATATAAACGTCCACGTGTACTGACGGTAAACATTAGTCTGACAGGGTTTGTGGTTAGTTAACAAAGGTCCAAGACTGAGTTTACAAGACTGTATCGTGTCACCTTATTACAGAAAGACCAAAGTGTTCAGAATGTAATTGAGGCTTTCTATGCATGACATATCTTAAGCGGGTGTCTGTAAGAAACCACTATCCAGTTCCCGACCTTTGTGAGACATGTAATACTAGACACCTCCCGTTCATTACAGTTGCCTTCCATATCTCGATATTTCCTGCTATGCTTTATATTGACATACATTTTACATTCCGACCTTCTGCAGCCTCGAACGGACCACACCAAGCATTATAAAACGCAACATCTTGTACAACAAGTTTAGATCTTGTCTAAGAGCTGAACGTACGATGATTACCTCCTTCTACGCATATGACCCTCGACTCAACCGCTTTTCTATGTTGGCCGAACAGTGGTATTCGTTCATGAAGAAAATGGGCCATCTGTGGTGGGGCAATGCGCCACGCTATTTGATCCACGACATCATTGCACATTTTCCGAACGGATCCATTATCATTCACGACCCCTCGCCCCACGACAGGTTTGGTACGATTTGCGCTGGACGTATAAAAGTGCATGAGAGAAGGTACGATAGATTCACCATCCGAGTAGACCAATACTCAGGTCGTGAGATGTACGTGCTCGGAGAACAAGAATATCTCAATCTAGTGGATGCTATCGAGGGTTTGAGGAGGACTTTCTGGAATGCTTGTTTTCTCCCGAGTAGTATATCCGAACCGACCCCTAACTGCTGGTTGCATGGTTCGTTTGATACGATCGTGCAGGGTGTGCAAGAGTTGAAATCGAGATTGTACGGAGAAAACAAGTTCTGGGGAGTTGTCGGATATGACTCTGACTCTTTCAGAATACTAAGAGAACACATTAGGAATCAACCACAGAATCTCAACTACGGGATCGTTTTACGGTACGATAAGTTTGTACTCGACGGACAATTGTTTATCGTCTTAAACTTAAAGAAGTATGTGGGTGTCTATTTAGCGCCAAGTTGTTTTGTTGTAGGAAGGGGGAATACTTCCAAACATCTTGAGAACGCTGACTCCGTCATGGAATACATAACTCACGACCTTGACATCTCTCTATTACAAATTGACGATTCGGTGCTTGAGCGCATCCGTTCACAACCATCCAGCTCCAGCTCAGAAAATGTCTAGGAATATTAAATGGCCCTGAAGAAACAGAGACTCACAAACTCAGAAACACAGTGATCTGTGTTTTATATGAGATATATTGAACAAATGTGAGCGTACAACATTATAATAAAAAGCTAAATTTTCATTGACTCGTGCAAACTTCAAAGTGTATATGTTAAACGTTTATTAATGTGTACAAAACATTGTTTTTATATGATAATAAAAACGCATGTGTATACATTTGGCTTGTGGTTGTCATTTGAAAGAAAGATGCTTGCACACATTGGGGCTAGCAATTGCAAGGTCCGAGATTATGTTTACAAGACCACACTTGAGCTCATGACAGAGATATGAGACACTTATCGTATCACTTTATTACCGAAAGACAAAAAGGTTCTGGATGTGATCGAGGCTATATTTCCTTTCACCTATGATAACTGCAGCTCGTAAGAAAACAATCTCCCATTATTTGCGAGACACACAGGTCTTGCCTAGGATCGATTATCATGATCCTTACGATGGTGTTGATAGCGATTTATATGTGTATATCATAGAAACTAGCTGTCCAATGTGACTTTTGTGAGTTTATTAATGCGTATGAAACCTTGTTACTATATGATAATAAAAAAGAGTTTGTATACACTTGGCTTGTGGCTTTTCATTTGAAAGCGAACCGTAACATGACTAACCAAGATGCTTGTCTGTCCATGTCATCCTTGAATTACGATGATGTTAGGGGCCTGTAACAAATACAACTCCCGTTTCTGACCTTTGCACATCTGTGCCCTGACCGACGCACATGTGTACGTGTCTGTATATAAGCAGCTACGAACTGTACAAAGGACTAAAAGATCACTGACAAAGACCTATATGGAATCTCCTCTGCGATTTGAACGTACAATGGATACACTCTCAACCAAAGACACGTTCTCGGCTACCCTACGCGACTCGCAACTAGACTGGTGGTCTAAGGTATCTGATGACTGGTCTTCGTTTATGGTGAAAATGGGACATCTATGGTGGGGCAGTGTACCACTAAATAGGATCTATGAAATTCTCCGAACCATGCCGAACGGATCCATTATCCTTCACGACCCATTGCCCGAAGACGTCCTTGGTACGATTTGCATTGGACATGCAATAGAGAATGACAGGTGCAGTAAATTCGTAGTCCAAGTACTCGACCGTCCGGTCAGTGGAATGTACACTGACACAAGGCAACAACATGCATCTGTACTGGACGCACTCGAAAAACTAAAGATGGATGTCGAGAACGGACAGTTTCTGTCCAGGATCCTGTTCGAACCGACTCCTAACAGCTGGTTGCAAGGTTCGTTCGACACGATCATGCAAGATGTGAAAGATTTGAAACGTACTTTGCACGAAGATAACAAATATTGGGGTGCGGTTAGATTGGACTCGTTCTACATACTAAAAGAATACATACAAAAACAACCACATGTACTAAATCGCACATACGGGATCGTCTTACGGTATGCCAATGCTGTACCTGCAGGACATTTGTTCACAGTCTTACATGTTACAAGGAATGTGGCTGTGTATTTCACACTAGGTGGTTTCATTGTACGAATGAGAAGGAAGTCTCCCAGATATCTTGAGAGAAGGAAGTTGCCCAAATATTTTGCCAATGCAGACGCTGTCATGAAATACATAACCGACCACCTTCGTGTCACCCTATTACCAGTTGACGAAACGATACTTGCGCACATCCACTCGCAACCAAGATATTCGTTCAACGATGATTTAAACCAGGATTTAAACAATGAACATTCCAAAGAAGAAATGGTCCGTAAAAAACTGAGACTCGAGTAACATATCCGACCGACCTACAAGTCTAGTTGTATGTATATAAGCAGATACGAACCATACAAATCACTAAAAGAAAAGCTCAAACTAAGAGGAGTCATCAGAGACTCGAGTAACATATCCGACCGACCTACAAGTCCAGTTGCCTGTATATAAGCAGTTACGAACCCTACGATTAACTAAAAGAAAATCTAAAACTGACAGGAGTCATCTGATCCCCTCTGCTACGTCACCAACGATGGATAAAATCTCGAACAAAGTCATCGAAGACATGGACGACGTCGAACTGATCGGTCGCCCATTACCATATGCCTGGCCTAGAATATCAGAAGACTGGGCCGTGTTCTTGGAGCATATGGGTTGGAAATGGTGGGGCGAAGTTCCAAGCGACCGTGTGACTTCAATACTTTCCACCAGCCCGGAAGGAACGATGATTGTATGCGGACCATCGGACAATGATCCTAAGGGTACGTTGTGTGCAACGTACATGCGCACTAAAAGCGACGTGACAAGATCTCTCGTTTGTATGGACGACAGCAACCTTTACTTTTACAAGACAGAAGGTCAAGAGGATATAAACAGAATGCTCAAGTTGATATCCAAAGTAAACGATCTCGTGCGCACCTCACGCGGAACATTACTGTCTTCAAAAGAAAGCGCGAACGAGTGTATCACAGATGTAATGATGCGTGAGCTAGATCATCTCAAGACATGTCTCACAGAAAGAAATCTACTGTGGGGTTGCATAGATGTAAAAGGTTCCAGCAATGAGATGAAATGTAGACGTACAATCCTCAGAGAATACTTTCAAGAGCAAGCGAAGATACGAAAGCGTGTGTACGGTATAATCGCACGCATGGAATACGAACCTGATAACGGATACGTATTTGACGTGTTCACACGTCCTAAGAGGACACCGCTGATAGTGAGCATCAGTCCGGCAGGATTCGTGGTTAGCAAAGGTCGTCTGTATAAAACCAAAGACTGTGTTTACAAGACTGCACATGAGCTCATGAAGGAGATCGGTGACACTCATGGTGTCACTTTGTTACAGAAAGACAAAAGTGTCCTGGACACATTTGATGCTTTGGTTGAATTTGCTGAATTTGAATTGTGCTACTAGCAGATTCTGAATATATGAATCAAAACTGTAACAAGATCGACATTTCTCTTCGTGTGTGATACGTGTGATTAAGCTAACATATGGAAATACAGTGTTGTACCATGTCCCTGTCGAACAGGAAGTTTGTAAAAGAACAAAAAAACTAAAACATATGGTATATGTCTGTAAACTGTTTCTTGGGTTGTGAAATAAGAAAACGAAAGAAAACACAGTGTTTGTAAACTATTGCTTGAGCTATGAAATAAAAAAAATGACACAATAACACGGTATATGTTTGTAAAATGTTTATTGGGCTATGAAAGAATAAAATGAAAAACAAGTACTTTATGTATGGGTAGAATGTTTGAGTAACGCCAAAAAACACACTTCATCCATCCCAAACGCCTCGCGGTCGCGAACGGGAGGCTCGGGGGGGTATACCAGTGTGTGCGCTGTTGCAATAGGAATCGCGATTTAAAAACACCCCCTTGCGATGTACGGAGGTATCGCACGGTCCACACATTATCCCTTGTGTGCGCATCTGTTACGTTCCTGGGTGTGGGGTCTCTGGGACCCCTCCGCACAAGAATAGGCCGTGCTCTGCAATCTCAGGGCGTTGCAGTGGGGGTCTGTCAGACCCCACCACCGATAGCGATTGATTGTTCTGCTGAGAGTCCGTTGGGGGTCTCTGGGACCCCAATGGTCAGTTGTCTATTCTTGTGCTACGTTCCTTGGTGATGGGTGGGGAGCGGGGGGGTCTCGCGGACCCCGCTTGTGTATGTGTGTGCGTGTGTGTGTGGGGGGATGGGGGGGTCTCGCGGACCTGTGTGTGTGTGTGTGTGTGTGTGTGTGTGTGTGTGTGTGTGTGTGGTGTGTGTGTGTGTGTGTGTGTGTGTGTGTGTGTGTGTGCGTTGGGAGAATGAGCATATGGGTTCTTACACGTCCCCATCTTCCGTCAGCAACGATCTAACGGGAGCTCTCCGCAACGAACGAGATCGGTCCGCGGTTGCCATGACAACGGTCGAATCGACGTGTGTTCCTTCTCTTCCCGCGCACTCGGGACAGAAAGGGAGAGTGCATCGCCCGCACACAGGCACCCCGCAATCGCTACAGCGCACACGCGTTTTAGCGTCTTTGCTCCGGGGACAGACTCCGCAACGCTTTCGGACGTCTCCTCCTCCTCCTCCTCCTCCTCCTCCTCCTCCTCCTCCTCCTCGTCTTCCTCTTCCTCCTCCTCTTCCTCCTCCTCGCAATCCGCACTGACCTCCGACAACGCGTTCTGCACGATCCTCTGCTGCGGACGACAACGAGCGTGTGAGCGCGAGACCCAGGCGCTCCAGGAAGATCCTGCGTCTGGCGCGCTTGCCACGCATCCAGTCGGGGCGCGTCTCGCGCCACAGCACGTAGGCGTTGTAGGCGGACACGTCCACCATGTTGTGGAAGAGCGCCAGGGGCCACCGCGCAGTCCTGCGACGGCAGCTGTACGCAGCCAGCACCTTGTCCAGGTTGTCCACTCCGCCCTTGGTCGCGTTGTACTCGAGCAGAGCGAGCGGCTTGCGATCGGCGCGCTGCTCGCTGACGGACGGACGCAAGAGGCGCGGCGCCGTGGCGAGCAGGGTCACGCACCGACTGCGTCCGCCTCCGCCGCGTTTGCTTGCGTAGGAAACGAGAGCTGCTGGCACGGGCTCCCGTGCGAAGGCGAAGCGCGTGGACAAGGGTTCCCGGTCGCGCGCGTCCGTCAGAACTCGGGGGATGTCGACGCGCCCGGCACGCACCGTGCCCAGCAGCGCCACGCCCCGCTCTCGCATCAGCCGTGCGGCCAGCGCGTACGACGTGAAGAAGTTGTCGGTGGTGACGACGGTGCCGGCGCGCAGGCCCTCTGTGACGTCCAGCACGACGCGCGCAGCCAGGTTCCTGTCGGGCGGCGCCGCCTTGTCGCGCTTGCCCAGGTACACGCGCATCTTCCACGCGTAGCTGGAGCGAGCGTCGCACGCCACCCACAGCTTGAGTCCGTACTTGGCCGGTTTGCCCGGCATGTACTGGCGAAAGGCGCAGCGTCCTGGGGGGCGAGGGAAAGAAAGAAAGACAGAAAGAAAGAAAGAAAGACAAAAAATGAAAACGATTAATCTAGTGTGTGTGTGTGTGTGTGTGTGTGTGTGTGTGTGTGTGTGTGTGTGTGTGTGTGTGTGTGTGTGTGTGTGTGTGTGTGTGTGTGTGTATGTGCGTGTGTGTGATGTGTGTGTGTGTGTGTGCGTGTGCGATACCTCCGTACATCGCAAGGGGGTGTTTTTAAATCGCGATTCCTATTGCAACAGCGCACACACTGGTATACCTCCCCGAGCCTCCCGTTCGCGACCGCGAGGCGTTTGGGGTGGGTGAAGTGTGTTTTTTGGCGCAGGCGCCGCGCCCTCCATCCGCGAGTGGGCCTAACCCTTAATCTAGTGTGTGTGTGTGTGTGTGTGTGTGTGTGTGTGTGTGTGTGTGTGTGTATGTGTGTGTGTGTGTGTATGTGTGTGTGTGTATGTATGTGCGTGCGTGTGCGTGTGCGTGCGCGTGTGTGTGTGTGCGTGTGTGTGCGTGTGGATTGTTTCATTTCTTTACATATACAAAAACATATTTATAATATTAGATAAAGACAACATCTCAGTAAACACTCGTTATACCCCACGTGCCGATTACTCTCTTTCTCTCTCTCACCTTTGAACGGGACCAGGCGCTCGTCGACAGTGACAGCGCTGCCCGGATCGTACATTAGCGGCAACCGGGAGGCCCACGCGTCCCACGCCTCTTCGATGGGCGCCAGCTTGCCTCCTCCTCTATCGCGTCGCGTCTCGCGGTCGTCGAAGCGCAACGCCGCAGAGTACGCGCGGAACGCGCCCAGCGGCATGGTGGCTCGGAAGACCGCGCGCCCGGTCTCGGGGTGCCACAGGCTCTCGCACGCTTCGCTCCGCGACCGGTAGACGCCCGCGAGCAGCAGAAGCCCCACGTACGCCCGGAGGTCCGCTCGGCTCATGGGGCGCCAGCGAGCGCGCGCGCGTCTACTCGCGTCCAAGTTGGTCATGGTCACCACCAGCTCCTCGAGCCCCGGGTCCAAGAAGAGCGAGAAAGCTGCGAGCAAGCCCGCCGTCTCGTCTTCGTCGTCGTCGTGGTCGCGGTGAGCAGGCGTAGGCAGTAGCTCGCGCGCCGCGGCCGCTGATGGTGCCCCTGACCACACCACCTCGTCCTCCGGCTGCGAGTGCGGGAGGAAGCGGCTGCGCCACACGACCGAGCCGCTCCTGGATGACACGAACACATCATCGTCGTCGTCATCCTCCTCTTCTTCCTCCTCTTCCACTTCTTCCTCTTCTTCCTCCTCTTCCGCTTCTTCCACCTCTTCATCATCATCATCATCATCATCATCATCCTCTTCTACTTCTTCCTCCTCGTCATCATCATCTTCCACTTCTACATCATCATCCTCTTCCACTTCTTCATCATCAACATCAGCATCAACATCAGCATCATCATTATCATCAGCATCCTTACCACCATCATCATCATGAGCAACAGCAGCAGCATCATCTTCATCAACATCATCTTCACCATCATCATCATCATCATCATCATCATCATCATCATCATCATCATCATCATCATCATCCTGTTCCTCATTATTGTCCTCAGTAGCAACATCAGCATCATCCTTAGCATCATCGTCCTCAGTATCATCAACATCATCCTGTTCCTCATTATCCTCCTCCTCTTCCTCGAACTCGCTGTCATCCGCCGGTGCGTTCCAGTCGCTACTGGGTCCGTTGTCTCGCTCTTGTCCCTCGGTGCCACGGGTCTCATCCTCTTGCTCCTCGTCCTCCGGCTCGTTGTCCTCCTCCTCGTCCTGTTCCTCCTCTTCACGCGTTGCAGCTTCGCGCCCCCTCCGTCTCCCACTCGCGACTCGCGTCATCACGCACACCAGCGGTAGACACGTGGGGTGCACGCGCCACTCGGAAGAGCTGCTGCTGCTGCTGATGCACGCGGGGCCTGCGGATGAGGTGGCGGCTGATATGGGTTCGAGCGTACTACTTTGTAACATCCCCGCGTGCGTTTTGCATGTGGCGATTTCGAGGGTGCGGGAGCGACTGTAGCGACGGACCGGCTGCGCGCTCGGTGTTTCCATGGCTGGCTGGATGGCTGGTTGCAAACCCCACGAACGAGTCGTCGCTGAGCGCATCGTAAATCACATCAAAAGTTGCAAGTGTCTCACACGGCGGGGGATTTTCGGTTGATCTTTTTTATTGGTTTGTTTGTGGGTTTTCTTTTGCTTGCTTTTTTTTTGAGTAAACACCACAAATCGTTTCACCCGTTTCTGCGATTTTGCACCGTTTTGATGATAGTGATAATGTCAAACACGCAACTAACACCACTGTCACGAACACGCCATCGCTGCTGCGCCTCAACCGCAACCACAACACTCCTGAAACAGGAAAAGGGGGGGTTGGGGACAGCCGGACCCCATCCGCACGCACAAGGGTTAAGAGAGAAAGAAAGAAAAGAGAAAGTATTATTATATTATAAGAGAAACTATTTCCTATCATCAAATATCTTGTGAACAACTCAGACTCACCTTCTTCCCCTTTCCCTTACAGTAGCGTAGTCAAATTCAGTTATAAAAGGGTCCAAAATAAAGAAACGGATCAGTTTAAGTCGATACATTAACTCGAGGAAGATTTATTTTATTGGTTTTATGGTCATCAACAGGAGATTAATTGCTCTCATTTGATGCTCTTTGCTGCTCTTTCCAAATCAAAATCAAAGATGATTGAAAAATGAAACGAAGCCTGCAGTGACATATTTATCAGTTTTTACACAAAATAAGAATCAATGAAAATATTCTACATTTAATTTCACTTCTTAGGGGACCAGAGAAGATGTAACGAGAGCCAGATTTGGCCCATGGGCCTTGAATTTGACACATGTGCCTTACAGCAACAAATTATTTGAAGCACTTTGCAAATAAATGCCCTTGGAGTCTGTGTCTTATCAGTCTGCTATTTTAGGGTCATAAAAACAAACATACTTTTACTAATTGCATTTTAAACTTGTTTTTTATTTTATTTAAATTTCCAACTAAATGACATTTAATTATTTTTAATTTATTTTTTTTCCTGACAAAATATATGACATTGCAGCATCTTATCATGATGATGGTTGACAATGACGGCTCATTCATGACAAGTCCGACATATCAAGAAAGGACATCAAAGACTCTACTTCCTCAGGCGGCTGAGACGAGCTGGTCTGAGAAGCTCAGTCCTGACCTCGTTCTACAGGTGTGCAGTGGAGATCATCCTGTGCTCCAGCATCAACGTGTGGCATGGAGGCTGCACAGTTGCAGAGAGGAAAGCTCTACAGAGAGTGGTGAAGGCTGCACAGAAGTCTGTGGGAGTCAGTCTCCCCACCATCACAGACATTTACACCTCCAGATGCAGAAAAAGAGCCACCTGCATCATGAAAGACCTCACTCACCCAGCACACTCACTCTTTGCACCACTCCCCTCAGGACGGAGGTTGAGGAGCATCAAATGTAGAACCACTAGACTGAGGAACAGCTTCTACCCTGAGGCTGTCAGACTCATGAATAAATAAATAATAAGAATAAACACTGCAAAATGTCACATCATGCTGATACTGATCTGTTTCTTGTTGCTGCGTTCATCTGTGACCATCTGCTCATAATGACTCATGTTCGTGCTGCTGTTTATAATGATGTTTTTCTACTACATTAGGGCTTAGTGTATTACTAGCTGATGTCTCTCTTAGTTAATCCTAGATGTTATTATTGTTTTTCTCTTGCATTTGTTGTTGGATGTAACTGGGACCCTGTGTACATAATCTCGTTTTCAACACATGTACTACATGCGGTGCAAATGACAATAAATTCTCTCTGACTCTCTGACTCTGACTCTGATCAGTTGCACTGTATTAATAGTACCAGTTTGTTTTGCATAGTTCAAATACGAAGTCATCGCCCTTGTGATTTTATTTTATTTTCATAAATCTTTTAAACTTTTTCAGTCTATGCCTATCAGTTTTTCCATTTTAGTTCTATTAACATCAAACCATAGATGGAAAATATCGTGCTCACTCAGGTCAAGGAGCACATTTTCAATCATTGGGTAAAAAATTGCCATTAGACTTTGCTGCTAGATGGAACTTTGGGGCTTTGTGTACTTCTGATTACTGGAGAATTACTCAGACACCACAGATAACACAACAAACAACCAACTTAAAGGCAGCATTTTTCCCACCTAAACCTGCAATGCTCCAAAACGCAGTGAATCTTGAGAGACAAATATTCCCCAAACCACATCCTGACTTTGAGACTTCTATACCCTTCCTTCCCCTAAATCTCAATTCCTTTTCTAGCCCTCTATTTTTGCATTACATCCCTCCCTTCCTTCTTCTTGTTTTCTTTGCACAATGAGGCCAGAGATCTAGATAAGAATGTGTCCACTATGTATAAATGTACATATGCAAATGGCAAATAAACTTTTGTCATCTCAATCATGAAGTTTGATTAAACACCTGATTAAAAAAAGATCCTCTTTAACCCAATATAAACAATGTCCTTCTTTAGTGCCAGATTGTTAAATAATGGCCTTTAGAGAGATGTCCCCAATGCTCTAGCTGTGCCAAATCTTTAATGAAATCTGCTGTGCTTTGTAAGAATTTAATTTGTTGCTGTTATACTGTGAGCTGGCCTATACGTTATTGATGAAATAGAGCAGAAGAATCTCAAAGGACAGTTGTGCACTGTTAGGATGGCAATGCACAAGACAGCATAAACTCCTAGATTATAGATACATCTTCTGATGTTTCTACTTTATTCAAATTTTATCATATACAATTTATACTATGCAACCTTGGAAGATTTTAAAACTGATGTGACAATAAAACCGAATAGTACTGAGATTTTCCATCAGGCCTAGAAATTTTCCGCATGATGTTTGTCTGTTTTAAGTATTTGTATCTCAGTACTAGAGCTTTTTAATGACACTGCTCTGAAGTACACTCACTACCCACATAAAGCTAAAGCAAGCGCCCACATTAAGACCACTAAAACATTCAAAGCAAATGAATGCATTTTTTTATTTGATTCTTGTGATTGAACATTTTCAGGCCATTTCATTTTATTTCTGGTGTATTTGTCAAAGTATAAATCAATAAACAATGACCTGGCCCACTCTGGTAAAAAATGTGATGTAGAAAAGGATCACCATAAAAAGGATGTTCACATATCTCATATTATACATCTTCTCTTAGGTTGGAGTTAAAGGTTATATAAAAACATACTGTTTACAGAGTTCACTTGATTCTATTCCAATGTTAAATAAACAAGAAAAGCCTGAATGTAATTTCAAGTTTACCATCTACCTGGATAATTTGAAAAATATTAAAGTAGCTGCAGTGGAAGTGTTTTGTTTTCCCTCTGTTCCTTTTGCCTTTCTTTAAATATATGCTGAGCACATGTAATGTCTTGACCCTATATAATGTTTACCAGTATATATATACTTTTTTTTCCAGGAACAATGAGTTTCTCAAACATAACTTTGCATGCTTTGCAATTGATAGATGGTCTTTACAGGGACATTCTAAATAACCCACGTCTAAATAACCCATCTTTCGGACGAAAGACGAAACGTTTCTACAGTTTTTCTTTGCTTTGTTTTGTTTTGTTTTTTGAATGTCCAGAGGACCAGACTTAGCTTTTTTGGATTTTTTCTACCTGGATTATAGAGCATGCATCAGGGTATGCTGGTGAAGATTCTCAGTCTAAATAAGATTGGGTGTTGACAGATTTTTCTATAAAATCTCCTCACACATTTTGTTGCTCATGTGACTGACTTCCTATGGTCTCTGTCCATTAAAGCCCTGGGTACATTCTGTACATTTGATATGCTGCCTTCTAGTAGCTCAGTCCATTCATTTGTGATGATTCTGCCTGTGTTTGAAAGTATTCAATTGCATTTAAATGACATTTAAATATATTTGCTGTACATTCTTGTGATGCGGATCAGGGAGTCAGTGTCTTGTTCATTCTTGACATACACCCAAATGCCATCCATGTGCAGGAGATGGGTTATTATTGGTCTTTAGGGGGCTAAGACCTATGCAAATGAGTGGTAAAGAATCTTCATGAACTTTGTTCAGTATGTGCTGCACTTGGTGGTAATTTGGGCAATTGGCACTGAATTGACATGACGCGAATGGTAAAATCGCTCCGCTCGTGCAGAAATGTAACCCAGAGTGAGCTATTTTTTTGACAAACAAGAAAAAAAGATAGATTTAATGGTGGAGGTAGTGAAGCTCACAGTGTTACCTGAAGCAGTTGGGGAGGCATTTTTGCCTTATCAGCCAACATTAATGCAAAGAAGACGGGGGAGGATTTTTTTTTTTTCAAAGATGCTAATGACAATATAGATACAGCAGTAGATGTTTTCATGCCATAGAGCAACACAGGACAATAACTTACTATGGAATTCAATATGTAGCCCACTAAGAGTGTAAATTTTACATTACACAACCTATTAAGTATTTTGTGCAATATTGGTTTAGTGTTAACTGATCATAGCAAAGAAAAAGGTGCACACAGTTTGCAACACATATCTACATGCAAATTACACAAAACAAAGCACAACTAGCTTTAAGCATTAACCTTTAATTTAACAATCAAGCATAAAATGTAATTATATTTAAAAAAAAGAAGATTTAAGGTACTTGCAACTACCTTTGTGCAGTCCTGTACAGATAAACTCCCCGTTTATAACTGTTGTATTCAGTGGCTCCTGAGGTCAGCCGCCAAGGTTTATTCATCTTACATTTTTCAAGACTCTATTTAGGTTTTGGAAATGAAATGAACTGTATTCCACCCTCTAAACGCTAAGGGTAATGCATGTCCTGAATGGCATGTTCCCCACTGACAACGTTTAACCATTTTATCGAAGACTTTTCACAAAATCACTCTGACCTCAAAGTGTTTGTATTTCAAAACCTCTAAAATGTTGTTGGACAAAAAGGAGGTGCAGTTCCTGCTGATAAGGGGCATTTCACTTCTGGACAAATTACGCTCGCCTATTGGTCAATTGCTCACAAGCGTACTGGATTGATTGACAGAGGGCATCATGTCAGCTTCCAGATCTATGATACATTGCTTTTCAGCTGTTTTTCATATTCCTATTAGATTCTCTGTGAAAGATCTAGGGTCAGCCCCTCATTGATGTTGACGAGTTCCAAGCATTACACATTTGTATGTATGCTGCATTGAGGTATAGGCTTTCTTTTAGTCAATAGAGGCAGTGCATAGATCTATGCCTTTCCAAGCATTACACATTTGTATGTATGCTGCATTGAGGTATAGGCTTTCTTTTAGTCAATAGAGGCAGTGCATAGATCTATGCCTTTCCTTACCGTCTCTAGTGACTGATTTATTGACTAGTACCTGGAGCTTGGCTCCTCTTACCTCTTTACGTCCTGTTTCCTTCTGAGTTTCATTCATGAAGTGAACCATGTGCCTACTCATGTCCACTACAATGTCTGACTTATTCCATGGAGATAAGTGTATGTGTTCTGGGTGCATTCCCGGTGAGCAGCTAATTATTTAATGGTTAATTTCTTTTTCATTTACTGTTTTTTTTTTTTTACCCAATACACATGAATTGTTTTAGGGTAGTTTTCAGTCACTCTGTTGAGCTGAGCTGAGATTCTGTCTTGCATGTGTGTCACGATGTTGCCATATGGCACTTGTCATTAAAACCATAGTAAAGTGTGGGCTTTGCACCCACCTTATACACGACTGTTTCTCTTGGGTCATTTCCCATTGTTTTAACGTTATCAGCATTTGCTAATGTTGGTTTTGGTACTCATCTTTGTGGGGTGGGACCTATTATCCTGCCTCTGCCATGTTTTATGTACCTCTTCATTCCTTCTAATCTACAATGTCTGAGCTGGGGTGACTTCAGTTATATCTGTCTCCCTCAGATCTTGAAGTTGATAACACTTTCCCTAAGAGATATGAAGCCGTGGTCTGCTCTAAAGGCAGATCAATTCTAAAATTAACTTTCACCACAAAGTATGTCTGTCTCTGCAGCTTCTTTTGTACTGTGGAGCAAATATGAAAACTACATCATTTTAATTAAACAAACAACAGATGAGGTGCATACCTCAATAGACAAACAACAGTAAAATGCAAAAAAAAATAATATTGGTTGAGAGCTGGGTCACATGATAGTAGTTGTCTAAATCTCTCAGTGTCTGGTGATTCGATTCAATCCCGATTTTCGTTTCAGAAATGATTTTTCCATTGAAATAGTTGTACGTTTTGTTTCAATTATGTAACTGACAAGCTGCAAAGATTAAACAACAATGTAAACAAATAGAATATGTATTTAAAACAATAATTTTAGGTTCCTTACTGTGTCAATTTTGCATAATTTTACATTTATACCAAAAATAGAAACAAATACATGAGTGTATACATTTCTGTAACTTAAATTAACACTATTAGGTTAGCTTAGTGGACTGGTGTTTTCTAAATTAAATAAATTAAATAAAAATCTAGGAACAAATAATTCATCCATCCATCATCTTTACCCACTTCTTTCTTAATGGGTCACAGGGGTCACTGGTGCCCATATCCAGCCATCACTGTGGAAGAGGCAAGAGAACATGGACAGGTCTCCAGTCCATCACAAACAAATAATTAAAAATATATAAATACAAAAGTAAAATTTCAGCCTGCCCCAGTGCATTAACTTTTAACTCACAATAAAATGCAGACTTCACAGTTTTTTAACCATATTGCTCTAACATTTGCTATATTTTCAAAACTTAACCTAATATGAAATATACTTTGTATGTTTCGAATCGTCGCACATACAAACAAACCAGTTCCTGAATCGTCCCGCTAGCGAGGCTTCGAACGTCACTACATGCGCCATCAATACACGCCTAGATACACGCTTCATATAAATCCTCCTTAATTCATTAATTCAACCTTTATTTAGACAGATAAGTCACATTGAGTCTAGAAGATTCATTTACAAGTGATATCTGCTTAGACAGACACAAAGTAATGAAACTGGACACATTAGGAAATGGAGGCAAAAAAAAAACATTAAAATCTTTCTTCTTGCCTGAGAAAAAAAATTCTAATATTAAAAAACACCTCTCACAAATAAGCACATAGTGGCGTAGACATTCTGGTGGTGGGGGTGGACACAGAGAACGATGAGCAATGTTCATAGAAGCTCTCGAGGGCACTGTAAAGTCCCCAGTATACTCCCGCGTACGTCCGTTCACGCATACGTACGCGCATAGTGTACACAGAGGGTTCACACATCATACTCGAGTATCCACCCTGAGCAGCTGTAGCGCAGCTCCACAGACAAGGAGCGTTTACCCACGGGACAAATTGAGGTAGCTGATTGGTCATTTGCTGACATGCCTACTGAATAGATTGACAGGTCAAAAAAAAAAGAAAACAAGTGCTTGCAGCCACAGCGGTGTTCTGTGTGTATGTCATTAATAAAAAGTAAATAAATAAAAAACAGGGAGCGCTGGTCCTGCAGCTCACACATCAGACCAGCACACCGGGAAATCTCCAGAACTTCCCGCAGCAACGCTGGAGCTGAGTTTAATTCGTTCGTAACAAATGTGTTCATTTCTCATCATTTCAGTCATGGCGTCAACGGAGGAGGAAGAGATCACTTGCCTTTTGGCAAAAAACAAACAAAAGAAAAGGCCAGATCAGGGATGAAGAAGGGGAATTTAAAACATATGTGTCACATACAAAACTGAAAGTTATGTACCATAACTC
>JBBPBX010052207.1:0-22068 GCA_038048925.1 Garcialebias charrua
GCGGCGCCCACTAATGGCTGCGCTCAGGCTGCCTCTTTATGCTGAGCCCCCCCATCCTGCTTGAAAACCTTGTTCAAACAGCGCACAGGTTTGACTTGTCTTCGCCCCCGCCCCGACAAAAATCACAGACGAGATGAGCGCCTCACCATGGCACATTATCTAGGGAAAACTTCAGTGGACCCCATGTACTTGAAGTCCTGCACCTTTGTGACCTCTGCTCCTTGTAGCCTCACTGTTCCATCTCCTCCCTCTCATTCACACACATGTACTCTGTCTTACTACGGCTGACTTTCATTCCTCTTTCTTTCTTATTCAACTTCAATCTTTTCTAGAACACAACAACCTGTTTGAAAAATTTCAGTCTGGTTTTCGAGCCCGTCACAGTACTGAATCAGCGCTGCTCAAAGTGCAGAATGACATTCTTCTGTCTCTGGATGCAAAAAACCCTGTTCTGCTGGTGATGTTAGACCTCTCAGCAGCTTTTGACACCGTCGACCATCAGGTACTAATCAAACATTTGTCTCAGCTGGTTGGCCTCCAGGGAGCTGTGCTTGAGTGGTTCAGATCTTACCTAACTGGGAGAACTTTTTCTGTCATGATAGGTGATCTGTCCTCCTCTTCATCAACCCCTCTCACCTCTGGCGTACCACAGGGATCCATTCTGGGGCCAGTCCTCTTCTCTCTTTACATGCTGCCATTAGGATCAATCATTGCACGTCATAATCTGTCTTTTCATCTGTATGCAGACGATTTACAAATCTATCTGCCAGTTACTCCCAACCCCTCACTCAGTTCAAACACTCTTGTCAACTGCTTAAATGACATTAAGCACTGGCTCTCTCAAAACTTCCTCCACCTAAACACAGATAAAACTGAATGCATTTTATTTAGTGCACCCGACGACACCAGCAACATCCTTCCCAGTCCCAGTTTTGGTTTTCCCCTCCCCCACTTCAACCCGGTGGTCAGAAATCTTGGAGTGCAGCTTGACTCCAACTTAAAGCTTGATAAACAGATCAGTTCTGTTGTCAAGACCAGCTTCTTTCAGCTCCGTCTGCTCTCTAAAGTAAAGGGCGGCCGTAGCACAGTGGTAATGGCAGTCGACCCCTGATCGGAAGGTTGGAGGTTCGAATCCCGCATCCGCCCACCATGTGTCGTTGTGTCCCTGGGCAAGACACTTAACCCCGAGTTGCTCCCGGTAGGTCTGGATGGCGCCTTGCAAGGCAGGCTACCACTACCGGTGTATGAATGTCTGAATGAATGGGTGGATGGCTGGTATTGTAAAGCGCTTTGGGGCTCCTCACAGGGGGCTGGAAAGCGCTATATAAATAAGCTCCATTTACCATTTACCATTTAAAGTCACTCCTCAGCCGTGGTGATTTGGAGAAAGCCATCCATGCCTTTGTGACCTCCAGACTTGACTATTGTAATGCTTTGTATGTTGGTATTAATCAATCCTCCATCTCCCGTTTACAGCTTGTACAGAACTCTGCCGCCCGCCTTTTGACCAACACACGAAAATATGAACACATCACTCCTGTCCTGTCCTCTTTACACTGGTTCCCGGTTCAGTTCAGGATACAGTTCAAGCTGCTGCTGTTTGTTTTCAAAGCTCTGAATGGACTTACACCTCTGTGCATCTCAGAACTTTTGAAAGCCCATCAGCCCGGCAGAGCTTTACGCTCTGCCAGTCAACACCTGCTGGAGGTGCCTCGCTCAAGGTACAAACAATGGGGAGACCGGTCCTTTTCTGTTGCCGGCCCAAAAGCCTGGAACAGCCTCCCCCTTGAGCTGCGTGCCACCTCTGATCTGACTCTGTTTAAATCCAGACTGAAGACCCACTTGTTACTTTGGTATTTTAGTATGTAGCTTTTTTATTTCCATTGCTTCCTTTTATTGCTGTTACTTTTATTCTATTTTCACTGATTTATTGTACCGGTTTTTAATATTTTCTTTCCTGTTAAGCACCTTTGTCAATGCAAGGCATTGTAGGACGGTGCTATACAAATAAAGTTTATTATTATTATTTTATTATTTCAAGTGAATACCTCCACCTTTCCCTTCCCCATGTTCCTTGTTCTCACCACAGATCATGATGTCATCTACAAACATCATAGTCCATGGGCATTCCTGCCTGACCTCCATTTGTTAGTCGATCCATCACCAGAGCAAACAAGAAGGGGCTCAGAACGGATCCTTGATGCACTCCCACCTGCACTCCCACCTCCACCTTGAAGCTATCTGTCACTCCTACAGCACATCCCACCCCTGTCCTGCTGTCCTCATACATGTCCTGCTGTCCTCATACATGTCCTGTACCAGTCTAACATACTTTTCTGCCACTCCAGATTTCCTCATGCAATACCACACCTCCTCTCTTGGCACCCTGTCATATGCTTTTTCTAAATCCACAAACACACAATGGAGTTCTTTCTGACCCTCTCTGTACTTCTCCATCAGCATTCTCAAAGCAAAGATGGCATCTGTGGTGCTCTTTCTTGGCATGAAACCATACTGTTGCTCACAGATAGTCACCTCTTGTCTTAGTCTTGCTTCCACAACTCTCTCCCAGATCTTCATCGTGTGGCTCATCAACTTAATTCCCCTGTAGTTGCTACAACTCTGTACATCACACTTATTCTTAAAAATGGACACCAGCACACTTCTTCTCCATTCCTCAGGTATTTTCTCATCCTCAAGTATGCCAATGAGTATTTGAGTCTAAAACCTCACTGCCATCTCTCCAAGACATTTCCAAACCTCCACTGGTATGTCATCAGGTCCTACTGCCTTCCCCTTCTTCATTCTTTTCAGAGCTTTCCGGACTTCACCCTCACTAATCTTTCCCACTTCCTGGTCCTCAGTTTCTATGACCTCTACTCTTCTTTCTCTTTCATTCTCTTCATTCATTAGCTCCTCAAAATACTCCTTCTGTCTTCTCATCATGCTTTCCTCACTTGGTTCAGTTCCGTAGGCAGGGCGCCCTGCTTGTATAATGGTATGGGAAACACTGGCGCATAATGGGACAATTATCACCAATACCTATAGGCCCTATCGGCCCTACCGATATATCGGTTGGACTCCAGAGGAAACAATTAAAACTTAAATGACCTGAACAGCCCAAAACAACTTTTCATCCTCCAAATGGCTAAAAGCCGTAGATTTAAAAACATTAATTATGGATTTATGGAAATGCATTTTAACGGTGATAGTCATTGAATGGTACCATCTCATCCTCATCTTTTCACCTGTAGATGCTGACCTGCTCCTGGATCAGCTGGTAGAACCAGAACACGGTCTGTTACGTCAAGGTCCGGAAACCCCTGTGCAGACGGGATTCCCGCCCCGAACCACATCCAGCAGCTGTTATGTAAGTTCACATCAATTATTAATGGATGCAGCTGGTGGAAGCTCCTTCCTATATTTAAGATCCAGATGCTCTGCAGAACCCAGCGTTGGTGCTTTTAATAGGTTTGTTGGCCTTCATCGGGTCTGGTATTCCTGCTGGCAGTAAATGGGTCAGGGGACTAGGACAACACGGGTCTCTAATGATTTTAACTTTTCACCTCTGCTCCGTGTCAGACTGGAACATTAACGTCACTCTGTCACAAATACATGGACTGGATTTATGTACGAGAAGGTGTTGCTATTAGTTTTGTTCATCTAAGCAAACTACTGAAGTTAGTTTAAAAAGGCTAATCATCACTACACCTAAATTTGACATAATTGTCAACTCTGTTAACTTAAAATGTCTGAATCTGTACCTGAAAGGTCAGAGGTTAATATCATAGTAACGCATCATTGTACTTGTTTTTTTTATCTCTACAGGACCAAACGGAATTAAGATTTGATTTAAATAATTACTGATAATAATAATCTTATGCTGCAGTCCGGTCAGATTAAGGGATTTTTGATTATAAATTTATGAACAATAAGATGAAATAATAAAAACACAATCTCAATTCAACTTGTGCAGAAAAAATGTCAAGGATTTAATAAACATAAAAACCAAAAATAATTATTTTTAGGAACAAAAATAAAGATTTAAAAGTGGAAAAATAATCTGCAGAATTAATTTTTTTTACCTCTAAACTGACAAGGATCAGTGTGGACACAATTTTCTCAGAGATCTGCAACATCTTCGCATCACTTCAGGTTGTCATGGTGACAGGGATCAGGCTTCAGAGGACTGAGGGACACAGGACGTGTCTGTCCTGTGGTCACAGCGTGTCCATTCTGATGATGTTGGACACTGTTGTTTGTCTCTGATGGACACTGTTGTGGACAGTTTTTATAGAGATGTCCTTTCAGCTGAAACGGAGGCGTCGTTTGGATTGATGATTGTAGCTGAATCATGTGAGAGTCCTCCTGACACACTGTGTGTGTGTGTGTGTTTCTCTGGTGTATCCGTTAACTGTTAGTTTGTTTTAAGCTCTATTTAATTACCTAGTTTGTTTGTTTATCAGTGGCCTCACAAACTGACAGTTTGTATGAAATGACAGTCAAACACTAAAGGTTCTGATTCACGCTGCCAGTTTGTGCAGATTTATTCATAAAAACGGAGTTTTCCCTGAATGTCTCGTGGCAGAGTGGGACACCACTGGGTTTTTACGGACCGTTCTTGGGAACCACAGAGCGCGTCAGAACCGGATATATTGGTAATTATTGATTCTTGGGTTAATTTGGGCCTGACGTTGTCGATCAGAACTTTAACGAGGGTGGCAGCAGCTGCTGGGTTGTGTCCACCCGAAGTTAAATAAGTATCGATTGTCACAAATTCAGCTGTTTTACCTGTCTTCACAATGACCTCTGACCTTTGCAAATTTCCAGACACCATGTTGTTGTTTTTAACACAGGTGACTTGTTTGCACATACCGGTACACCTGGTTTTACTCTAACCCTGAGCTGTTAGGTTCAGAACCTCATTTATTTGGGTATAATTATGAAAATAGCTTCTAAACGAGGTGAAACGTGCTCCAAGATGTAATGATTATAAATATTTTTAGTTGAAGGGCTCAGAGTCCGTCAGCAGAGAAACGACCCATGTTTGAATTTTTGAGCTGCACTCGGTACAGAAACACATTTTAAAGTTTAATGTCCTTCACAATCTAAGCCTCTCACTGCCGTAGATAATCTAATAAATGTTCTATACATGGGACAGGAGAACGTTCTGACATCAGCCAATTCATGTTTATCCTTTCTGTTTCAGAAGATGAAATCTGACTCATTTCTAGTGTGTGGGTCAGAACCTGGTGCTTTAAAGTCTAAACTATTGTACAGAAAGATGCACCGGTAATACTTGTAGTTTCTGCACTGCATTTTACTCTCAGCCTTTATGGACTGTTAACATTATAAACCATTCAGAAAATAATTTTCAGTCTTTAACATTTAACTTTCTTCTACTGTAAATTATACACAGTTTTTAAATAATTTACTCGTCACAGCATCCTGTCTGAAGAGTGTTGGGACAGCTTTCTGCGTTACAGATAATCCAGTTTTTATCTTTTGTCGTCAGTTTCTAACTTTAACTTGTCGCCTGCTGGGGGTGGAGGTGCTGCTGCGACGAGCGTTGTTAATTGTGATTAAACCGTAGGTGCAGAAAGGTGTTGAAGGATGTTGTGAATGTGACGAGCCGTGTGGGTTTATTTCATGCACACACACACGCACACCAGACTTTAACACCTCTCTGTCACAGCTGTGTGTGTGTGGGTGTTAGAACATGGATCAGATTTAAGAAATATTTAATTTTCCCAGGACTCCTGTAGAAGCTACAAACTCACTTTTTTTTTAAGTTTGTAATCCTGCAAACAAAATTTGAATGAATTTACAGTAAAATTATTATTTTAAATTTTTTTTTTAATGGCAATATTCTGTCTGTGATGCAGGTGAAGATTCTTAGTCATCCAGATCTTAATAAATCCCTAAAACTGTTCTTTGCCTGCCTGGTTCTGAGAGCTGTTTGGGTCACCTGCATGAAGGTGTGAACTGGACTGGAGCTGACCTGGGATCAGGTCTAATGCTGCAGTGGAAGTTTTCAAAAATTGAAATCTGACACCATCTCTGTTTGGATTGTCATAAATGTCTTCTTTCACCTCCTCTCAAACCGTCTTCTCTGTCTAAATTATGAACATGTTGGTCCTCCGCAGAGAGGCCCTCATCCTTGAGGGTGGACTGCTGAGCCTGGTCCTGAAGAGCTGCTCTCCAGCGTTGGATCATGCATCTGTGGAGAGGTTGTTTAGGTTCTCCACTTTAGAGGTCTGGACGTTCCTCACTGCTCTGAACTGCAGACACCAGTGCTCACTTTGGGTTTGGGGGTTCAGTCCTTGGGATAGACCAGCGAGTCCTGTTCTGGACCACAGTAGGTTCCTCCTGGAGGAGCAGCAGAGACGAGGATGAAATGCTTTTCTTCTGTTTGTGTTGCTCTAATTTGACACAAACACAGCATGTTACCATACCAATTTATTTCTAAAGCACTTAAAGTGTCACTACACGGCCTCTGGGTCTTTAACTCCTCCCCCAGTCCAGATTCAAAAAACTTCACCAAAATGGGCGTTCCGATAGACTGTAGAGGCACCGCCTAAAGGAGGGAGGAGGTGGGGTTAGAGCGAGTAGGTGGGTGTGGCCAGGACCGTGACATGCAGCTAGCGTTAGCATAATACATTTGCAACATGGAGAGTGAACACAGCGACACAGGTCTTTTCTCCACCTCCCTCACCAGAAACTGAGGGAGACTTGGAGCAGAGAGCCACAGGTCCTGAGCCTTATCAGTTCGAGCTGCTGGCTACAGGCACTGACGCTCTTATGCAAGAATCTGGTGGTGCTGAGGCAATGGACCGAACGGGTCCAGCATCTGAGTGGTAAATTTATATTAGCAACATAGGCTAATGTTCAAAGCAGTAACAAATTATCTTTTTTTAAATAATTTTCAACTATCTCAATCCAAATTGTAAAGCAATAAATAAATAAAAACTTTCAAAAGGTGCACCTGTGGTCACTGCAGCTTCCTCTCACCTGTAGAAAACGTGTTGTAGGGAGACGCCAAGGGTATAATTATGAATTATTTAGTACTTCCTAAAGCCCTAATAAATATACTATATATTAAAAAACACACCAATAAACCTGGTCTTGAATACACTGTGCATTTTATTGTCTTAAAAGCATTTCTCCTGTGATGTGAATTACTATGGGTATGCATTACTCTACCAGTAAAAGCACACACAAACTTGTATCAAATTATAAAAAATGAGTAAAAATACAAACGATATACATGCTGCACTCCACATTCAGTTCAAATTAATTTTTATATAGTAAATGTGTTAAAATGGAATGCTCATAGTCAACATACCGGTAATCAATTATGAAGCTCCTTGTTCTGTCAACACTAAACCTCTGTATTGATAAATACATTTCCAAATCATACATCAAAGTCAAATTTCAAAGTCAACTTTATTGTCCAAACTGCAATATACAAGAGAGATACAAGATACAAGAGATACAAGAGATTTTTATTAACATTGCACCAGTTATTAACCAATACAACGTGATGATGTATACACAGTCGTCCAGAAGAGGGAGAGAATGTAAAGCTGCAGCATATTCAAACACATGACATGTTCTTCTGCGCGGCCGCTCTCATCCGTCTCCGGATGAAGGTCAAACAGATATGGAAAAAGGAAAAACACAATAGGTATCATTTGTGATATTCAAAAAAAGAATCTATCAAAGATTGCCTTAAGACACTCTATGATAAAGTCCCAAAAACTCTATCAGCAATAAGCACAACCAGACAAGACATTGTTGCAGTTTTGACGACATGCAAGGAGATCAAAGAGTCTGTGAGCAACATTCAGATAGCACAGTTCAGCAGTTGTCTCAGCTCGGCGCCTCCGAGCGCACCCACAGAGATCTCTGGGGGGGGGGGGGGGGGGTCAGCAAGGTCTCTCAGCTTCACTCCAGGAGAATAGTTTCCAGCAGACAGCCTTCTTCTTTTTTCAAGGTCGTGCGGAAACCAGATTAGATAGGTCTTTTGTTTATCTTCAATCCAGGCCACAGTGTTCTTTTTGACTGCAGCCTTCCAAGTCCAGGTGCTGTTCAGGTCCAAAGTCGCCGAATCATATGAGGTTCCGAACTACGAACCCCCATCTGTGCCCTGATTGAGGCCGGGCGGCTGTAAACGAGTTCCAAAGCGCACCGCAGGTCCGCGGTGGTCTACCGCCGCTCCCATCGTGCGATTCAGTTCGTACAACAGCTGGGATGAGGAGCTCACAGCCCGGATCAGAGAATCTTGCTGATCAGGAAGTTTGGCCAGCGCGCCGATAGCCGCCGAAGCCTTCCTGAGCTTCCAGTAGCAGACAGCTCCGCTTACGCCAAAAAACAGAGCAGCTGCCACCAATATCCCAATAATCCACAAATCTTCCACGTCTTCGACAGACAAGACGGTCAAACACATGGGTTGCCACTGTCCCCACGAGTCCATCATGTATCCGACAGCGTGCGTGTCAGAGGGGCAGACCGCTTCTCCTGGCCCGGTCCGCTTCGTGGAAAAAATCTTATCTATAGATGAAACAGCCCAATTTATTAAATCCTTCGCAAATTGGTTCGAGTGAGCGCTAAAGAGTCACAGACGAGACAAGAAGCAAGCAGGGAGGAGGAAAACTTAGGGAGGGTAGGAGCAAAAAGATATGCGACTTGCTTTGCCGAGAGCGGAAGTAGAAGGTACAGAACATAAACTCAGTGAAACTCAATGAAAACAAACAAAACTAAGAACAAACAGTAACAAAAAGATAAACTGCTCCTGAAAAACAAACATCAAAATGATAAAAAATTAAATAAAAAAATAAAATACTGCCGTTGTCACTTCTTGAGCTCAAACATGATGGGGATGACTCTCAGCTACTACCACACTGAAGGTTAGCACAATATCTGTAGGAACAAATAAGCTGGATCCTATTCTGTGTTAGCTAAGGTCAATCAGCTGTGGTTGTTCTTGTAAAGTGACTTTGTGCAGGTGTGCTTTTGTTGTTTTGAATTAAAGCTGGGGTATGTAAGATTGTAATGTAGTCTGTAACTTTTCAAACAATATATATTTTAACATATTTCTTCACTCTGTCACTAGATTGATGTTAGAGAGGTAATCTCTGAAAAAACAAAAAAAAAATATTGTCCCCTTGCTTCTCCAGGTGGTAAATAAGCATTTCTAAAAAGAAAAAGTGACCCGCCATTTTCCAGCCAATAAAAACAAAGTTTGTAACCAGCCAATAAAAACCGAGCTTGAATTTGAATCAGCCAATAAAAACAGAGCTTGAATTCAAATTTCAACAGACCACAAGGGGGCAGAGCCATATATGGCTCTGAGGGGGAGGGATCAGAATGCTTTGCTTGTTGAAATTTTTTCTAAGTGCTGCTGTTCTACAGAAACTGCAGACTGAACCTTTAACTTACTGTTAATAAAATAAATCATAAACAACTAGTTTTTGTAATCAATTTCTTTCTTTCTTTCTTTTTTGCCTCATGCATGATTAATAATAATAATAATAATTAATTCAATTTATAACGCACTTTTCATTACTGAAAATCTCAAAGTGCTACACATATATTGAATGCTACACACATTCATAAACCGGTGGCGGCAGACTACCATGCAAGGTGCTTTCCAGTCCTACCGGGAGCAGCTCAGGGTTAAGTGTCTTGCCCAAGGACACAACGACACATGGTGCGGGTCCCGGGAGTCGAACCGCCAACTTTCCGATCGGGAGACGATTGCCATTACCACTACACCACGGCCGCCCCGCATGAGGACAAATCTGGGACACGATGCAACGGTCGACTTCCCACTCGCTCCATCCTGACCCTGGATATTTGCAGTCCTGAAAAGAGAAAAGATCAAAAGTTTAATCTGAGTAAATGTAAAATTTTAATGGAGAAAGATGTTGATTCAAAATTTCACAGTGTCAACAAATCCCCAAAATGTTGGGACAGGTAGCAATGAACAAATGAACAAGAATTAATGTTGCATAAACTTTTTTTAAACTTTTTTTTATATAATGTCCTCCATAATAAAAGTAATAAATAAACTAATAAATAAAACATAATAATTAAATAATAATATTAATACCTGCAGACAGAGGGTAGGGTACAAAAGTAATAAATAAAACATGAATACATGTACCTGGTGAATCAGCTCTCATGTCACCTCCAAAGTGACATGTCTCCTTGATGCTTGATGTCTGTGAAGCACGGCTCAGAGATTACCTGGATGTGTAACGCCTCATGGAGCTAAAAACAAAAAACAAAATTTAATCACCTTACAAACAAGCATACTGTACTTGAGAAACATTACTGTTTTCACTTTGTTGATCTGTCAAACAGATGACCCAGTGCAAAATAAATACTGCTGCCCATTATACTCATTCACCAAGTACACATATTATTTTATAAATACCTTTGGTCCACAACATTATTTGCAGCAAAAGAACACCGTGCCTAAAACATTGTAACTAGTACAACAGCTAAAATTAGCAACAGCTAAAATTAGCAACAGCAAGTCTCCATTGTTTTTTGATGTCGCGGTCTTCCTTATCTGAGTTCATAAGAGTTCACACACACTGCTGTGTTCATAAGAAACACTAGATTTTTAACATTTAAACACAACTACAACAACTACAACACAACTACAACACAAACTAACATTGATCAGCAACAGATGAAAACGCTGCGACCTATGTGGGGCGAGCCACACCGAAGCAACGCTGCAGGTCGCAAACACAGCACATGAAGAAACACGTCATATACTCAATAGATAAATTATGCAATGGAAAGGTGTAAGATGGTACTCACCTCCAAACGGATTGTAACCTGATGGTGTAAGGGTGGGTGAACATCAGTTTGAAGAGCTTTCTTGGAACATCGTGGCTCTTCTATGCTAATGCTATGTTGCTAATCTCTGATCCAACTCCGCCCCCCTGAGCTCTGCAGGGGGAGTGACCTTCTCGTGGGAGTGGCTCCACTTTATATTCAGGCAGCAGAGCATGTGACGTCAGAGTGTACAAGACATGTCAGAGTGTACAGTCTAGACCAACAAGAAAATCAGCGTGCAGTATCCTCTGTTCAACCCATAGAGCTACCATAAACACGTTTTTGGACCAAATATTGCCGATTTAAACAAATACGCACAAATACATGAAAATTAACACAAAAATAGTGCTATGAAACATTTTAAACACATTCTGGGGAGTTTATCAGCTAAAAAAAGTTAAATTTCGGTTTAGTTTCACTTTAAAATACAACATGGCAGCCGTCTGAAGTGCTGTACAAAGATGTTGATAAATCCCAAACAAAACACTTTCCCAGGGTTTAATAAATCACAGTCGTCTTTAAAGATTTTTTTTATATTTTTTTATATTTTGTACACTATCATTTATGAGATTGTCTTGTATTGTTTCTTTTGTAAAAAAAATGAACAAATTTAATAAACATAAACATAAAGATGACTCAACAAGGTTTCTGCTGCCATTTGGGTCATACTCTTTCAGAAACTGAACCAGCTGAATGTTTATGAACGTGAGTATTGCTGCTCTGAACATTGGTTGTTGTCAGCAGAAACTCCTTTAGGATTTAAACCTTTAGAAACTCAAATCATCCCGAAGGTCAGACTAAAGACTGGTGTCTTCTGGGTTCTGCTTGGTTTATTTGGACCTTTCAGGTGTTTATTCTTCCATTTGTCACGCTAAAACAGTTGCCAAGGTTTTCCAGATTTTGCAATCTGCTTTTGACATCATCCAGTCAGATTTTCTCTACCTCAAACTTATCTTAAATTCTGATAAAACCAAAGGGATGCTTTTTTCAAACAGGAAGTCGGTCCCAGCAGTTCTTCCTCTGATTTTATCCTCACATGGTGTCCCTATTGAGTTTGTTGATTCCTATAAATATTTGGGTATCCTGGTCGATTTTCATCTCTTTTAAACTCCACGTGGAAAACCTAGTTTGGTTTGGTAGGCTTGGTGCTCAGTTCTGTTGACGGGGTGGGGCACCGCGCTTGTATAATGGTAGGGGAAACACTGTCTTCTATAACTGTCTATTGTTGTCGCTGTTGTCCACTGTTGTCATCATTCTTTGTTGAAATCCGGTCTCTCTTGTAAATGAGTCCTCGAGGCTCAATGGGATTAACCTGCCTAAATAAAGGTTGAATGAAAAAAATGTAATCTATCCCTGTACATCTGAAAATGGCTGCTGTGAACATGAAGTAAGGTTTTGTTTGGAGTCACTTCCAGGTGATCATTTAGAGAACGTGTTTGTTTTTATAAACTTATGTTGTAATAGTCGTTTACCTTGAGGCATCTTATGTTGCTGTGAGATGATGTTGGCTCTGATGGAGTTTCTCTCACCTGCTGGCATGTTGGACGTTTGTGTCAACGTGAGATAAAATAGTGGTCATCACAAATTCTGTTCATGTTGGACTGTGTTTGATAAACAGGCTGCAGTAAACTGAGCTCCAGGACCGGGTGTGTGAGGTTCAGACTCTGTGGTCCACTATCAGTGGTCCATGTGTAGTTAAGGCAGGAGGATTTGCTGTCCCTCTACAGCACTGTGACAGCAGATAAAGACGGCTGTATCTCTGTATCAGAGATTAGAAATGGTAGAGAACCCAAAAAATTATCAGAAGTAGAACTCACCGCAGGTGGTTGCTTAGTTGTTGATCATTCGTCAATAGTTGGTGACCAGAAGTTAGTTGCACAGAACCTCAGTGGTGTCAGATATTCAAATTCAGTTCAGTTTATTTATATAACTCCAAGTCCCAATAGAAGTCGTCTCAGGGCACTGAACAGAAACATTCACATACATTAGAAAAGCCAATTAGTAAAAGTTCTCTATCCAAGAAGGGCAGCACGGTGGTGCAGTTGGTAGAGCTGCCACCTTTCAGTGAGCAGGTCACCTCGGTTCGAATCCCGGCCGGGGGCCTTTCTGGGGAGTTTGCATGTTCTCTCTGTGCTGTGTGGGTTTTCTCTGGGTACTCCGGTTTCCTCCCACAGAAGAAAAACATGCATGTTCGTCTGATTGGTAACTCTAAATTGTCCCTAGGTGAGAGTGATGCTACGTTCACACCGAACGCGTTTTGAGCTGCAGGAGCGGCCAGTTTACATGCAAAGTCAATGGGGGACGCTCCTCTAGGGGTCGTGCGGCGCGTCACGTCTGTTTTGAGCGGCGCGGGAAGGGCGGCAGAGCGTTTTCCGTGCATGCGGTGCTCGCGGCAGCCGCCGCCGCTCGACTTGAACAATCTGAACTTTCGCCGTTCAACGCGTCTTGACAACCAATCGGGGAGAGTTCACAGCTATGTGACGCGGTAACGAGGGGACGGATGTTGCGCAAGTGTGACGTATTGTTTGTGAGACACAGAAACAACCCGCAAATTCGTGTTCAAGTATGGAGGAGAAACTCACCGTTGCTGTGTGTTTCCATCCAGGTGTCGGTGAGGAAGTCGGGATATCGGGTAAGTTTTGAATTGTAAACTCCTCCCACACCCCGCCGCCACCGCCGCTGCTGCTTCTCGTTCCGGTCTGAACACCAATGCGTCCCGTGCGTCCAGCTTGAGGTGTTTCGCGCTTTTTGGCCGCTCAAAAAGCATTCGGTCTGAACGTAGCATGAGAGAGTGAATGGTTGTCTCATTTCTCTCTGTGTCCCTGTGATTGACTGGAGACCTGTCCAGGTGTACCCCGCCTCTCTCACAGTGATGGCTGGGCATGGGCATCAGTGACCCCGCAACTTGAAAAGGAAGAAGCAGATAAAGATAATGGATGGATGGATCCATCTAAGGAAGCTGCAGATTGTGTTGAATGTTCACTTCGTCACAATCACCCATCCTGAGCAAGTCCAAAGGAGACAGTGGAAAGGAAAATCTCCCTTTTAACGGAAGAAACCTCCAGCAGAACCAGGCTCAGGACGAGCTTCGACTGGCTGGGTTTGATAGGACAGGAAGTAGAAACAAACGCAGAATGACAGGTAGGGTTGGACATCGTTTGAATTTGAGCGATTCCGGTTCCGATTCCGATTCTTCGTTTTGATTCCGATTCTTTTCGATTCTCGGTTCCGATTCTTTTTGTAGGTGGGGTTAAAAAAAGACATGTCAATTCAATTCAGTTCAGTTTATTTATACTGTATAGCTCCAAGTCACAACAGAAGTTGTCTCAGGGCACTGAACAAAAAACAATCAAATATAAAAATAATAAGTTAACAGAAACTTTAATATAAAAATAATGGTAACACTATTTATCTGAGGAGACTACTTTGAGTTTAACTCCATGTTATAAAAAAGCTACAGTAGTTAGCCAGAGTTATTTCAGGATGAAATAATTTGAACTTCTGTTTGAATTTAATGCTATGAACTTTTTCCTTTTTGTTACATTTACTATGAATTTCTCACAGGGCAGATTAGAGCCAACATGGAGGACTCACCAACATATATTATTATTATTATTATAACATATAATATTGTCCAGTGTCTGATGCTGCAGTCATGTTACTGAACTCCCACTGATGGGCTAACCTGGTTCCACCACCAGCAGCAGGATCCTCAGACAGAACAGCTGGTGGGATGTCCTGGTATCTGCAGCCCTCTCTCCATTTGTTTCTTCATGGACATGGAGCTGTGAAATTATGTTGTGCCTCTTCCTCAGCAAAACGCTCCTCCAGTGGAGACTTTCTGGACAGACTGCAGGAAGTTCCTAAACAAACAACAGGTTTATCAGTATTATCAGTAAAAAGAGATTATTAAATCATTTTTAAGACTGAGAATGTGTACAATTATTAGCTCTGTTGTTATTGCCTAACTAACCTATTCAATAATTCTTCAAACTGTGACATTCACTCATAATGGAATGAAAGAGAACATAAACAGAAATTATATAATACTGAAAACTAGAGACATTAAGACATTTTAAAAGACACAGAGAACTTTAAATGGATTAAGAATGTTAATAAGTGTTGGATTTGAGTGCAATGTAAGTGCAATCCATGGTTGAATCCACATCTGAAAAGGGATGCAACCTTTTCACAACATATGCTGTAACAGTTCTGTGGCACTCTTCATTCAGTTACACTGACGTTTTTACCTTGGACGCTGGTGAACACTGTGAAGCCATTTCAGGTCGTTTGTCTAAGAAAAAAAATACAAGCTAACGTTAGCATCGTGTTTGTATTTGAGCTGACTTACCGCTTTAAGCGGAGTATAACTTGTTAGCTGCCTTAATGTTGGTATGAGATGTAGTTTATAGTTTATTTATTTACCTGATGGAGCCGAAGAGGTAGCGATTAGCGAAAAGTTCGGCGGAGCGTTTTGCAGACGGACCACTCTGTACTTCCGGTCGGATACGAAGCGAAAATAATCCGGTGGAGCGCGTCAAAGACGGGACACTATTTTACTTCTCCACCCTCCTTTGCATGATAGAAAATTATTGCAAGTGCTGCACTGACCTGACTGGTCATTTTATTAATTAGTACGCTTTCGATCTCGGATGCACACTTCCGGTGGATTCTTCTTCGTTGGGTTTCGGCGGCGGCTACTTCCGGTCGGCTAACTAGCATCGAACATAGGAATCGCAAATTAATATTTTGAACGATTCCAGGAAAACCGGACAGTTAGTCCCGGTTCCGAACGATTCTCGATTCTCGATGCCCAACCCTAATGACAGGTCCAGGTGAACTTTCTGTAGCAGGAAAGATGAAAAACATGTTAAGATGGAAATAATTACAAATACAAACAGGAAGACTAGAGCAAATAAAGACGACGGCAGAGAGCGGACATGAGGTCAATTTGTCTTCTAGTAGCCTAAGTCTATAGCAGCAGAACAAGATAACCCTAACTATATACTTCGATGTGGTCCCCCCTCGGCTTCTAAAGGAGGGTTTTCACACTCTAGGTCCCTCCATTCTCTCGATTGTAAATAGCAGTCTATCCTCGGGTGTGGTGCCAAAATCATTAAAACATGCTGCTGTTCAACCCCTCCTGAAAAAACCAAACCTCGACCCGTCAGTATTATCCAACTTCAGGCCTGTCTCCAGACTCCCATTTGTTTCTAAACTTCTAGAGAAAATAGTTGAGTCCCAACTAAAGTGCTTCCTGGAGGATCACGCTATCCCCGAGCTATTCCAGTCTGGCTTCAAATCCCTCCACAGCACTGAGACTGCCCTACTGAAGGTTTTTAACGACATCTTCCTATCCACAGATACTGGTGACTCTGTGCTGCTTGTCCTATTGGACCTCACATCCGCTTTCGACACCATCGACCATGAGATCCTCATTGCTAGGTTGGAGCAGTGGGTGGGCATCTCAGGATCAGCCCTAAACTGGTTCAGATCCTACCTCTCTGACAGGTCTTTTTGTGTGTCCATCAATGATTTTACTTCTGCAGTGGCGGCTCTTAAATGGGGGGTTCCGCAGGGGTCCATCCTGGGTCCTCTCTTGTTCTCCTTATACCTGCTGCCACTCGGTGCTATTTTCCGGAAACACAATATACCTTTCCACTTCTACGCTGATGACAGTTTTCAAACAGCTTCAGACTCCAGGAGAAGTTTTGCAGTCAGCCTTTTTTCAAGGTTGCTTGAGTCCCGATTAGATTAGTTGCTTTATTTATTTTTCAGGGCAGGCTACAGTGTACTTTGACTGCAGCCTTGAAGTCCAGGTGCCGTCTGGGTCCAAATCGCCGAATCATGTGAGGTTTCATTCAATCCGAGCTACAGGTCCCCGTCTGCCCCCTGATGTAGCCCGGTCGGCTGTAAACGAGTCCCAAAACGCACTGCAGGTCCGCGGCTGTCCACCACTGTTCCCATCGTGCGATTCAGCTCGAACAACAGCTGGTTCATTGAGGTCACAGCCCGGATCAAAGAATCTTGTTGAGCAGGAAGTTTCGCCAGCGCGTTGATCGCCGCGGTAGTCTTCCTCAGCTTCCAGTAGCAGAAACCTCCGCCTAAGCCAAAAAGCAGAGCACCTACTACCATAATTCCAATTATCCACAGAACTTCCACGTCCTCGACTGCGTGTCGAGGGGGCACGCCGGTTCTCCTGGTCCTGGAGCGCTTCGTGGAAAAAAATTTTATCGATAGAGGAGACAGCCCACGCAATTAAATCCATTTCCAAATTGCTTCGAGTGAGCACTGAAGAGTTGCAGACGAGACACAAATGCAAAAGCAGGGAGGAGCAGAAAGAGAAGCGACCTGCTTCGCCAAGAGCCGGAAGACAACCTGCAGAAGTAAACCTGCAGTCTGAGAGCGAAGGGCTCTGTTAGAAAATCAAACAATAAGATCTGTATTATAAGATGGAGCTAGGTTGTTGAGAGCTTTGTAGGTTAGAAGTAAGATTTTGAATTTTCTCCTGAATTTGACAGGGAGCCAATGGAGAGAAGCTAAAACTGGAGAGATATGATCTCTCCCAGTAATGGTGAATCCAGACCGCACGCGTTTTCAACTGCAGGAGCATCCGGTTTACATGCAAAGTCAATGGTGCGTCTTGGCGTCGGGCGTCGCGTCACGTGCGTGTTGAGCGTGCTGGAAAGCGTTTTCCGTGCACGTGAACCCGCGTCAGCCTCCAAAGCACGCCTTGACCATGCTGAAGATTTCGCCGTTCAAACTCGTGAACGCATGTGTCAACCAATCAGGGAGAGTCGGGTGGAGGAGAAAGGGGGAGTCCGCTATATGACGCGGAAACGAGGGGACGGGTATTGCGCAACTATGTGACGTATTGTTTGTGGGACACAGAAAAAACCCGCAAAGTCGTGTACTATGGAAGAGAAACTCATTGTAGCTGTGTGTTCGCGACAAGTCCTTCACGACCAGTCAAGTCTGCTCTACAGAGACAGAAATAAAAAGCTCCTTGCCTGGCGGAGTGCAGTGAGGAACTCGGTATACCGGTAAGCTCCCCCCCCGCCGCGCAATTTTGCGTTCTGGTCTGGACACCACTGGGTCCAGTGCGTCCACTTGCGTGCGTGTCGAGCTTTTTTGCCGTTGAAAAGGCGTTCGGTCTAGATGTACCATAACTCCAGTTAAGACTCTGGCAGCAGCATTTTGGATCAACTGAAGACTTTTACCTATCTTGTACACATGTTCAGACTAAAAGTTTAAATTGTTATAATTATTTTTATTTATAATTTTATAGGATAATCAATACATTTACAGCTGATTGGATGACTTATAGAAAGATTAGTTTATCATTTTTTTTTAAAATTTCATCTGCTCCCTTTTTCAGGGGTCTCCACATGTGAACAAATTCGCATAAAGACTTAGCAAATGTTTACACCGGATGCCCTACCTGATGCAATAGCAGGTGGGGGATTGAGGGCCTTGCTCAAGGGTCCACAGTGGGGCAAATTGGGGTGGAGGCAGCCACAAGACAGGTGTATATGGGTGATTACATTTCCCACCCAAATATTTGTTGTAACAGTCTGAAGACTCGAACCTATGACCTCTCAATCACAGGCTCACCTTCTCTAACCTCTCTTCCACCCTTCCCCTTTGTTGCTTTTTAAAAATTTGATAATAAAACAAAGTTAGATTCAAAGATATATGACTAACTGTTGTGTGGTCTGACAATTAGAAATACTGTATAGGAAAATAGGTTTTTCTTTTTTTACTGTTCGCTAGAGGCATTTAGTCTGTGTGATAACTAGCCTGACAACCTAAAGATCAATTTTATTTGGCCTAAATTAAATCTGAGTTGACTCATGAAATGACTACAGATGAAGAAAATAAATAAATAAATTGTGCAGTAGTGCTTGTTGTGTTTCCCCTTAAAGAGTCAGACGTCAGCAAGAGAACAGACGAGTGGTTTGAGAGCCAACAGGAAATGAAGCCTCTGTGATTTCCTCGTGTTAGGTTGGCAGCCCTCAGGATTTCACTTCTCTCTTTTCATATGAGGTTAAAGTTAGTCTTCCTTCCAAACCGGAGATGAAGAAAACTAGAGTCCAGATCAAATTAAGTCTCTGATCTCGGAGACTTTGAGGGCCGACTTGTGATGACTAATCAGCAGTCGGAGCATCTCCAGTGCTGCAGGTCTGCTCGGGTGCTGTCAGTGTTCACTGGGCCAAGCAAGGATGACGGATCCAGTGACGGGGTCATGAGCACTAAAGGCTTGTAGAGTTGTGAAGAGTGAGGGCTGGATTCTGTATTCTGACTCCACAGAGGGGTTTGTGTTCAACTTACTGCTGATTATGACAGACTACACGAGGAGTGACAGCTTGCAGCGCACGGGAGAGCCCGGCTGCTCTTTGCTCTGAGTGCCAAGCATGAATCCTGTACACAGCTGAAACATGAAGCATGCTGGGATGGAAGATGGTGACTCGGCCCGATGAATCATCTTTTCTTATTACATGATGCGTTGATGTGTGGAAGAATGAACTGCAGAATGATTCGTCAAATGCCATGCTTGGAAACCCGTGGTCTTTGTTTCTGTGTGGGATTTTGACCCACAACCCTGAAACCTTTTCACAGACCACACACCCCTTCTGATGGTCACAGTATGTTCTGATGGCAGGTTTCACCTGCAGAATCCTGCTGCTCTGCAGATTCACACCAATTCACCAAGACCTCAGAGGCTCGCTGGAGATGGTAGATTTAGTTGATGCTGATTTTGGAGGTTCTCCTGCTGTTGTCGTTTTGTATGTGTGAATGTTCACCATTTGAACATGTCAGGGTTTTGTAACGTTCCTTAGTAAAGATGTTGTTTGTCTTTCGGCTGCTCCCTTCGTCAGGGGGTCACCGCAGCAAAGTAAGTCGCATGAAGATTTGGCAATCATTTTTACACTGGATGCCCTTCCTGACACAACCACTAAGCACCGAGCTACCACAGCCCTCTGTGTGGAGCAGAGAACTGCTGTCTGGGGTGCCCGGAGGAGCAGATGGTGGGGGTTAAGGGCCTTGCTCAAGGGCCCAGAGTGGGGCAAATGAGGGTGGAGGCAGTGTGGTTGCTTCACCTTTCCCACCCATATTTTGATGTTGTCAGCACTGGGAGTTGAACCAGCGATCTTCCGATCACAGGCCCTCCTTTTTAACACCTGTATGTTAAAAATACCTAATTTGATTTATTAAAATTCAGGATAAATCTGTGGTGGTGCTGCCTTTACCAGAAGACCTGACTGTGTAAGCACTAACTACAGTATTTTCTGGTGTATAGGTCACATTGTCCAATTATCACCAATAGATTGGAAAAATCCCTAGATAGGTCGCACCTACGTTTAGCTCTGCTGCAAATGTCTGCCACAGGAGCGCACAGCAAGGCTTTTAAGAAGATTAACACTTAAAAACAATTATTTGTTTGATAAAAATTATAGCAAATATATGTCTGAGCTGAACTTTTCCTTAATAAATGAACGTAATTGTGAAATAAGCTGGATTTTAAAATTTGTTTCGCCGAAAGTGATAACAAGCCATATATAGGTCGCACCTGTGTATAGGTCGCAGGCCTTGAAAAAACCATAAAAAAGGTGCGACCTATACACCGGAAAATACGGTACTTATCTTGAGATTATTACGCCTGTGTGATTTATTACAGAGGCGTTTGGAGTCTAAGGAACCTGCACTCAGAACCACCAAACCCAACAAGAAACATGAACATGTTGCTGTTTGCCAAGATAAACACGAGATATGTGATGAGTTGTTCTTGTAGTCTACCGGTAGTTCCTGTTTCCAACACGTGGCTGAACGTGCCTCAGAGCTGCGTCAGCTTTAGAGCAGCTGAACAGTTTGTGGGGAAACCCTGCTGACAGTCGGTTCTGGTTCCTGTTCAGACTGTCCCCACACTGGGTTTTGTTTTCCACCGTCCTCTTGTTGTCGAGGTGACTGTGGGCCTTGCCTGCAGAATAATCTGCTTCAGGCACATGGTTCTGTAGCAGGCAGCTCTGTGTCCTGACTGCTCACTGGTCCCGAAGACAAACCCTCTGCTGTGACAACCGACGACCCAGATGGAGACGAGATAAAACAGTTTGAACTTTAAAGAGGAACAGAAACCTGCTGATTTCCGCTGGGTAGAAAAATCTCTACATTTATTCTCAGCTGTTCCACTTTAGTTTTTTTTTTTTTAAACTGGGTTACTCCTGACTCTGGACCAGAATCAAATATTTGGTTCTGACTGGTTTGGTTTGTGTCTCTCTGACGAGTCTGTCTCTGGCCTCCTCAGCTGTGTGGGATCATGTGTTCAGGGAAACTCAAGTGGCTTTTATTTCAAAGTTCACCAGGAAAACAGAGCTCTGTGTGTGTGTCCATATGGCACATCTCACACTCTGCATGCGTTTGTGTAACGTTAAATGTGTTCTGTTGTTTTGTTCAGCTTCAGAAGATGGGGATTCTCATTTATTTATTAGTAAAGGTTAGTTTTAGTTGAAAACTGACGGCACTTCTTGATCTACATCTAATGAATGTTGTAGAAAAACCAAATAGATTAGTCAAATATTCTGTTGTGCATGTTGCCAACTGGTTTCAATATTACAAGCTGCATCCTGACAAAACACACTGAGGCACAACAACACAAAGAAGTCAATTTAATTTTAAATTATATGGTGGTTATTTAAGTTGGTCAACCAATCATTTTAGTTGCTTTCCTATTGAGAAGATGTGGGTTAGTTGAGAAGTCATCCAGTTGGCTTTATTTTTTGTCAGTTTCTAGTTTATGACATGACCTCACCTCTGATCAAATTTTCTGTTGAAAAAGGGTTAATTTCCCCCTAAAAGCAACATGATCAGCAACATGATCAACCATTTTATCTGTTCACATGACCTTGAATCTCTGCGGAATTAAAGTCCCTGAAGGTAACACGATGGACTTCAGGTGACAACATTAATTTATTAGTTGAGAAAATAATAAGCTAACTGATAAAAATGGTAGAGATAACTCTTCATCTTCTCGGGTTCTGTATAAAGGATGTAAAATTTTATGTTTGTTCACGTTCAAAATGTGTTATCATTTTTCATTGTTATGGTTGAAACTGTTACAGTTAATGAAGTTTAGAGTGAATAATATTTATGTAACACATTGTATTTGAGACGGTGTATCTCTTACTATTATCCAGGGAGGGCGCCCCGCCATGTCAA
>JBBPBX010052208.1:9143-24293 GCA_038048925.1 Garcialebias charrua
TTGGCTGAAACGTTTCTCTCCCCTCTGCCCGGCTCCTACTGCGCGCGGATTTGTCTACCCACACACACACACACACGCACATACACACACTTAGCGCACGGCTCACGTTTCTCACTTTCTCCTCCAAAAAATAAATAAATAAAACTGAACGCGCGGCTGAAATGTTTGTCTCTCTCCTCTGCTCTCCTCTTAAATCTGCAGTATGTAGTTTCTGGAAAACGTTGAACTTAGAAAAATTTTGAACAGAGACACCTTTCTGGTCCCTCCCCCTTGCTCTCGGCTGACCTGCAACTCACCCTCCTTAGCTCCTCCTCCACAGCATGGCCTGTCTCGTGACTGGCCAGGCAGGGTTGGGACAGGTGGGGGATAGGCGTGAGAAGCTCGTTCATGAACCAAACTCCGTTTTTATTGGCTGGTTAAAAACTCTGTTTTTATACATAGTTCCCAGACACGCCCCCAGTATTGCGCAACCCGGTTTCCGCACCACATCTGAAGGCAGAGAAGGCAAGATGGCGAACAAGCAGAGCAAATTATACGGACAAAAACACGAGCTACCACAGCTTCACCAAGGAACAATAGCAAAATGGCAGTGGTCGAGTTAAATGAGTTTGAGAAAGAAATCATGGCAGACGAATCAGACAACTTGTCACAAAGTAGTTACTCCGATATCATTAATTATTTAATTACTACAAAGAGCGCACACCGGCTTCACAGCACAGGGCTTCATAGCACAGAGCTTCACAGCTTTAAATCCAAAAAAGATGTGTAAACTGTCTCAATCATATCTAACCAGCTAAAAAAAGGTTTAACTAAAATAACACACAGCCAGCACAAACAGTCCAGGCTGAACACGGACCAGAACCAGCACTTTGAGTGTTACCGTGTTGGAAGTTAGCATGTTGTTAGCACTGGAGCGGAGGGTCCCTCGAGCTCAGGTCGGACGGCGTGGATCCGTCGCGGCCGCGGGGGCACGTCCCATGGGACCGACGCGTCGCCCGCACGACTTGGCTCCCGTCCTCCTTCTCCCACTGGGACGGTCTCCCCGCCGGTCCCGGTGGACCGTGAGGAGGCCGCGTTAGCGAGATGCTAAGCTAGCCACAGCATGCAAGACGGTGTCGCTAAATAATGAAAAAAAAAAAAAAACAGCTCTAACACACAGACAGTTGTACTCTAACATTGTTTCACAAAATGATTTATGTAGAATATTTTGTTTACCGGCCAAAAGCACGATGTCTTCTGAGCAGATCCAAGCAGAGATGGGGCGGTTGTGAGTTTCTCCGATGAGATAAATCCTTCACGTTTACTTTTTTTTGGATTAAGTGAAACCTGCGCGTTGCCCAAACGTCTACCCGACTGGAACACCCACTGACCCAACACAAAGTAACCATTGCAATTAATTAGAAATCAACAACAAAAAAAAAGTGGAAAATGAACATCCATTAGACCGCGCTGTCCCGTTCTGCCTCTCGAAATGAGGGTCCACCCGGAAGTTAGACGGATGTGACGTCACATGGGAACTATGTATTGGCTGGTTAACGGCAGGTCACTGTGGGTTTTTAGAAATGCTTGTAGTACCACCGGGAGAAGCCAAAGGTCTATAGTTTTTTTTTTTCAGAGAGAGTCTAACATCAGTCTGTCAGGAGATAGTGACAGAGTGAAGAAATATGTTAAAAATATATTTTTAGAAAAGTTACATACAGCAACTTTAACACTAGAGTGACTGAATTTTCAAGATCTGAGGACAAACTCCTCCTTCTCAACAATTTGTGGGCCATTAACTGCCTTTTGTTATAAATATGCGTGCACATAACTCAGACACACCCACCACACCAAACTGCATTCTAATGTTTCCACCAGGTAAGTAAGACTCTGCTTGCACTTCCCCCCTTAGTCAGAAGAGAGGCCCTGACCTAAATTCACACATAACAGACCCTGAAGTTATCTCATAGTTGAACATTTTGGGACATCCATTGAACGGAAAGCTTTGCCTGCTCCAGAACAATTTTATGCATAAAATTGTCTTATTCTGCTGTGCTGATTATCCTGTAACCCTGATGTTCTGTCAAATAAATTATTTTGCTTACAAGTACTGTCTCTCTCCTTGTCCTTGGCACGTGTATATACGGTGCGTGCCGGCACATGCAGGTGGCCCATTGCCGTGTTCTACAACATGCTTGACCTATTGTTGTCCGTCACCTGACGGACCGACACAGGTCACATGACATGAGGTCAACTGACGGACCGACACAGGTCACATGACCTGAGGTCAAGTGACGGACCATCACAGGTCACATGACCTGAGGTCAAGTGACAGACCAACATAGGTCACACGACATGAAGTCAACTGACGGACCGACACAGGTCACATGACATGAGGTCAACTGACGGACCGACACAGGTCATATGACCTGAGGTCAAGTGACGGACCAACACAGGTCACATGACCTAAGGTCAACTGGCAAAACAAGATAGGTCACACAACATGAAGTCAACTGACGGACCAACACAGGTCACACGACATGAGGTCAACTGACCGACCGACACAGGTCACACAACATGAGGTCAACTGACAGACCGACACAAGTCACACGGCATGAGGTCAACTGACGGACCGACACAGGTCACACGACATGAGGTCAACTGACGGACCGACACAGGTCACATGACCTGAGGTCAAGTGACGGACCATCACAGGTCACATGACCTGAGGTCAAGTGACAGACCAACATAGGTCACACGACATGAAGTCAACTGACGGACCGACATAGGTCACATGACATGAGGTCAACTGACGGACCGACACAGGTCATATGACCTGAGGTCAAGTGACGGACCAACACAGGTCACATGACCTAAGGTCAACTGACGGACCGACACAGGTCACACGACATGAGGTCAACTGACGGACCGACATAGGTCACACAACATGAGGTCAACTGACGGACCGACACAAGTCACACGACATGAGGTCAACTGACGGACCGACACAGGTCACATGACCTGAGGTCAACTGACGTACTGACAGGTCACATGTCCTGAGGTCAAGTGACGGACCAATACAGGTCACATGACCTGAGGTCAACTGACAAAACGACACAGGTCACATAACATGAGGTCAACTGATGGACCGACACAGGTTACACGACATGAGGTCAACTGACGTACCAACACAGGTCACATGACCTGAGATCAACTGTCGGACCGACATAGGTCACATGACCTAAGGTCAACTGACGGACCGACACAGGTCACATGACCTGAGGTCAACTGACGGACCGACACAGGTCACATGACCTGAGGTCAACTGACGGACCGACACAGGTCACATGACCTGAGGTCAACTGACGGACCGACACAGGTCACATGACCTGAGGTCAACTGACAAAACGACACAGGTCACACGACATGAAGTCAACTGACGGACCGACACAGGTCACATGACCTGAGGTCAACTGACGGACCGACATAGGTCACATGACCTGAGGTCAACTGACATACCGGTATAATGGACCAGATTGCACATTTACAGTATATACGGTGCGGCCCATTGCCGTGTTCTACAACATGCTTGACCTGGCAGCGATAAATGCTTATAGTCCACTTGCTTCTCTAAAAGCATTTCTAAAAAGCCACAGTGACCCGCCGTTAACCAGCCAATAAAAACAGAGTTTTTAACCAGCCAATAAAAACAGAGCTTCTCACTTCTCACGCTCCTAACCCACGCCCCCGCCTGTCCCAGCCCCAGCGGCCGCGCAGGTTCTCGTTCAAAGTATTGCAAAGCGATGCAAAACTGTTTTGTATGTGACACAAATGTATTAAATTCCCCTTCTTCATCCCTGATCTGGACTTTTCTTTTGTTTTTTTGCCAAAAGTCAAGTGATCGCTTCCTCCTCCACTGATCCATGACTGAAATTATGAGGAAATGGATGAATTTGTCACGAGCTAATTAAACTCGGTTTCAACGTGGCTCTGCGAGGCTCAGCAGATTTCATGGTGTTCTGGTGTGCTGGACCAGCGCTCCCTGTTTTTATTTTATTTTTTTAGAACGTTTTATTAACATATAATCACAGAACTTCACAGCTGCTGACAGGACATGAAGTGGAGGCGGAGCATTCGGAAGCAGAGCTGAATAGACCTTTTACCAGTTGACGTCATCACGCAAAGCACGCCTGAAACGAGCGTTCTGATTGGACGGCAAAATGCTGCGCCGAATCAAAAAAGGAAGTTGGGGCTAGTAGGAAGGAGCCGAGGAGCTTCGTAATGATAGCGAGTTGTAGTTTAAAAGCTTGATTTCTTAAAATAGTGGACAACCACTGGTCAAAATGCCTGAACATTGTGCCACGGATACGAGAGGAGGTGATTGTGTGCGCTGATGGAAAATGGGGAAGTCCTTCAGGCTTTTTGCGAATGTCCAGCAGGGTGAGTTAAGTCTTGTGTAGTTGTCAACAAACTTTATATCCAAGCGTCACAAATAAATGTTTTAAATTTCTCACGCCAATACTTCTGATATTTAGACTGATTTGGTTATTGTTATGGTGTAGTCACACCAAGCAGCGTTTGAGCAGCAGGAGCGTCCAGTTTACATGTAAAGTCAATGGTGGACGCGCTTCCAGGCACCTCCTGGCGTCTGGCATCAGGTCGCGTGCATGTTGAGCGTGCTGGGAAGCGTTTTTCCGTGCACGTGAACCGGCTTCCGCCTCCAAACCGAGCATTCAACATGCTGAAGATTTCGCGGTTCAAACTTTCAAACGCCGCTCAACTCTACCTGATTGGTTGGTGTGTCAACCAATCAGGGAGAGTCGGGGAGAGAAGAGAGGGGGCAGGGGGAGAGTCCCTATGTATATGTGACGTATTGTTTGTCGAAAAAAAAAAAAAGACCCGAGAGCTCGTGGACTATGGAAGAGAAACTCATTGTAGCTGTGTGTTCGCGACAATTCCTTCACGACCAGTCAAGTCTGCTCGACAGAGACGGAAATAAAAAAGCTCCTCGCCTGGCGGAGTGTGCAGGACTCTGTGCGCAGGACTCTGTATACCGGTAAGCTCCTCCCACACACCCAGCAGCTGTTTCGCGTTCTGGCGTTCAGGTTTGGACACGCTGCATTCACAAGTGCGTCCACTTGCGGGCGTGAGGAGCTTTTTGGAGGTTCAAAACGCTGTTCGGTGTGACTACACCATTACAGGTTTAACATCTTCTGTTAGCTGCTATAACTAGCGCCATGTCTTCATAAGAGCCGTCAGCACAGTATGTAAACAAAAACATGACGTTTGAGTCAGCCACACAAATGTTCGTAGCGTCCTTATTTCTTATTTGATTTCAGTAAACTATAGCCCGAGATACACTCATGCGTCCTCAGGTACGCCACTCTACGCGCGCATTTTGTGCGCATGTGTTTTGCTGATATGCTTCAGCATATGTCAGAAACTATACGCTCGCCTTGTTGTAATATGAGCAGCTGCACACGGATGGGACTCAACTGAGCTCGCTGATTGGTCACTTGCTGACACGCCTACTGAAATGATTGACAGCCAGCTCATGTAGCGCCTTGAAGACCGCGGCGGTGTTCATGCGGTGTTTCTACTATATATGTTGTAAAAAGTTCTCTCAGAAATAAAAATAATAACAGGGAGTGCTTTTCCTGCAGCACACAGCCCACCAGGGATATTTAAAACATCGCCGCACCCAGGTAGGACCTGAATTCATTCATTTCAATCATCGAGTGAACGGAGGAAGAAGCGGTTACTTGACTTTAGGCAAAAAAACAAAAGAAAAGGCCCGATCAGCGATAAAGAAGGGGAATTTATTTAATTTGTGTAACATACAAAACAGTCCGGCGCCGGGGAAGTTTATGTTCAGACACCGCGCATCGCGTATGCGTAGTAAAAAAAAACTTTTGCGCGTACGTGCCCTGAGGGGCTACGCGGGGCTACGCTTTTGCCACAGCGTACGTACGCTGCGTATAGGCGTACCATGAGGACGCTCGAGTGTATCTCTGCCTTCAGTCTTAAATTAAACCTGAGACAATTGGTGATGTTGTGATGTGAAAAATAAGAACTATCCCAAGAGATACATTTATTAGCTTTCCTAGGAAAATTTAATTATGTTTGATAACGTATTTACTATTGCACTTTTGACACGCTGTTTATACAGCTTACACTTTATTAGACGTAAAATGTGTGAAAATCTTAAATGTATTACAAACAGTATATTTTGCATGTGAATTCCATAATGACACATACAATATGGTTGTATATTGTGTTTGTGATTGTTTTTGCAGACAAGGAGGTGGCTGCAACCATGTTGGAAATACATTCTAAACCAACCTGCACCCAGTTGCCTTGTATATGGAAGGAACCAGCCCAAAACGAACTGCACCTGCTACTTGGGATGAGTTGCAAGTTTTAAAGTGAGTTTAATCAGTTTTCCTGAAGAAATTTCATATTACGCTTATAACACAAATACCCAGAAAAATGACTTTCAGTCAAACTTCACCAACAACTGGAATGATACAATATCAACTTATTTTATCTTATTCCAGTCAAAAAACTATTCAACATTGTACAATTGTAGTTTATTGTATTGTGTTAATTATTGTTGTTTTCTAGTGGCACTAGATAAGAAATAAATGCAATGACATATGTACGGTTTTAAATGTTTTCTACAATTGTAAGATCTGGAATAGTTTTTGGGCATTTTTTTAAAAAACACTTCTACAAACAGATTTGCTAATATGTGTTTGATATCAACCACATTTTTCATGTTGGTGTCATTTAAGGCATGAGATCGGCGTCGAGAAGTTTTTCAGGAGAACGCTGAACAGCCTGCGTTTTGACCCACGACATCCTGATGACTGGAATGAGCCCATCACTGCTGGTCTTCAAAAGGACATTTTCAGCATGGAGCCATTGTTGACCTTTTGCAGATTGTAGTAGTAAACATTAAAAATCACTAACGCTTATCTGTATTTTTCTTTAATTCCTTTATTTTGTCTACCTGTCCAGTCTCCACACCATCAGAGAGGCCTGCCAGAAGTTCAAAACATCTTTAAATGTCTCACAAGCAGAATCAGATTTAATTGAGGCAGAAACACGCAAACAGTCATGCAGTGAAGAATGGTTCAAACAGAAAAAAAATATGCTGCTGTATTTGCACGTCAAGATGATTACAACAGAAGCTTTTCACATATTGATATGATGTTTAAAGATACTGATTAAATACAGCTGAAGTTTGCATGTTATCAAGATGTTTCTGCCAGATTTTTTGGGTAAGAAAATAAACGGTGCCTTACTGAAATGGCTTCATTTTTATTTGAATTGTTACAGATTCCATTGTTGCACACACACATTATTTATATAAGTCACAAACAGAAACAACACATACCAGAGGATGTGTTTGTATTTGCCATTTCACTTGTTAAAGGACAAGGACAGAAAGTAACCTGCTAATATATATTTTTTTTAATGATGCCTTCTCTGACAACTTGGGAGACTTTAGACAGTTTAATGTTTATGGGGTTCTGTTGCTAAGTCATTCTGTTGTGTCATTTTACTAAAAGTCAAATTAGAGCACATTTGCTTTATATTTAAAGGTTGGTATTCATTTCTAAATTTAATGTACTACAATCAATGTCTGTTTTGGGATGTGTGGACTATTTCTTTAATCAATTACTGTAATAAACATGGATTTGAATACAGTATATAAATTTGGTCAAATCAGGGAGGGAATGACTGAGCCAGCTGAGGAGTGTTGTGAGTTTTCATTGGATTAGCGTGATGTCCTTCAAAAACTTCAACCAATGTGATGTCACGGTCGACAGAATTTTTAAAAAATATATATATGTGGATCATGATAGGCCTGACAGGTCCATAAATGCGTGTTGGCCCAGCGAGCAAGCGAATCTTTGTGCCCCGCCGGGCCAGTTACACGCTGCCGGAAACACCTGTACTTACAAAGATATTTTTAATTTATTGCACTCAGTGCTACAAAAGGCCACAACACTCCTTGCACAATACATACCTCTTCCTCAGTGAACTGGCTGTGCCCTGGATGCAGAAAGGGGGGCAGGTTCAGACTAGCTCCCCTTTTTTCCACCTCTGACTTGACATCAAACACTTTGTCAGCAAGGAGTTGGTGGCCAGTTGCTGTAAAACAAAGAAAGTATTAATTCATATTTGACAATAAACAAAACAGTCTTATGTATAGTTAAACTGTATGCTTATACACATTGATGACAGGATTGCTATTTTTTTCTGTGACAGCATTTCACCGATGTTCCCAGCAAAACTGTGCCAATAACTTACAGAAACAGAGAAATGGCTGAAATGTTTTCAAAGATGCAGTGCTGCTGTTAGACCTCAAATAATGTTAATAAAATTTGTTTGTCTTGTGGAAACTACTATATTATTTCAATGCAGAAAGAGTTCAAATGATAACAGGCTAACAGTGCAGTGGTCTGTTCATTTTTATACAGCTGCATGTTTTATGACATTTTACTCACCTGTTTTTTTCTTCAGGGGGTTGAAGGAAGAATCTCCTTGCATGTCGCAGGTTGAAACTTCAACACAGGCAGTGGACTGAGGTACAGCCAGGTCTAGTAGACCTAGCTAGCTGCTAGCTTATCAACTGTCCAGTAGCATTCTGCTGCGGGAGGTTGTTCTCTGTTTTGTCTGTTTCCCATATCCAAGATGTAATGTAGGAACGTAATCCACGGAGTTCAGATCATTAATGTCCATGCCAGATAAAAAATGCTGATTACACACTTTGCTGTTTTGTCTCGGGGTGAAGTCCTGCCGGCGAAGCGCTTGAAGCCACATCTTCCCTCTTTTAGTCGCTTTACTCGACTTTCCTAGAGGGACTTGGTAAAACGAACAAGTCTCACCTTCTTCTTTTACTCGTTAATGTTGCCTCGAACAATTATAAACACAATAAAAGTCATATTTCCCCACCGCGACCGTTGGCAGTAACGAAAACACTCCAGCAGTGTGGCTGCGTTAGCCCCAGGTTCCGGTAAATTCTCGAAAAATGCGAGTGCGCATGCGCAATGATGTCAAATGGTAAAAGGTCTATTTCACCGACAGCAAGAGGGAGCAGAGCCATATATGGCTCTGAGGGGGAGGGACCAGAATGCTTTGCCTGTTGAAAATTTTCCTGTGCTGCGTTCTACAGAAAGTTACAGACTGCACCTTTAATATAACTTTACAATCTTCCATCATTTTCTTTCTCATTTCAACTCTGTCTTCTTCAACCTCAAGAGATCTTTTACCAGTAAGTATTTACCGGTAGTCCCTTTTTGACTTGTCTTTCCCCCCTCCCCCTCTTCTATTTTCAACCACAGACCATCCTATATCCATGTTTTAATCTTCTGATAACCCCACACTACTACTAGACATCTTGATCCACTCACAATCCAGATTATACCAAAACCACCTCGAAGTTCACTCCTCTCACCCACCTCTGCTGAGTCGTATGGCTATCTCCTTCTCGTGTTGTTCTTTTTCTTCTTCTTCTTCTTCTTCTTCTTCTTCTTCTTCTTCTTCTTCTTCTTTGGTTTTTAACGGCAGCTTGCATCCATCATTGTTGCACTACTGCCATCTCTTGGTGCTTATATATTAATTTATTTTCTCAAATTCTCTTATTGAGTCCAGTATTTTTTTAAAACGAAATATCTTTCTTTTCCCTTCATCACTACTCAGCTGAGCAGCGACATCTTCCAACTTTAGTTCCCTATTATAACCAATTTCCATTCTCAATATTCTCCTATGACCCACATATTTCCTGCAATTATTAAAAACATGTTCTATTGTTTCTGCGGCATTACACCAATCACATAAACCAGTAAGATGTTTCCCCATCTTAAAAAGAGTGTCATTCAATAAACTATGCCCAGTTCTTATTCTATTTATAATTATCTCCTCCCTCCTATTTATTCCTCTGAGTCTATTAACATCAACTGTATTTTGTATCCTATATAAATGTCTCCCTTTTGTCTCATTATCCCATCTCATTTTCCATAATTTCTTGCTTTCGTTCCAAACTATACTTTTTCCTTCAGATTTAGTTAACTTTATCGGCATATCAATGTCTACTTTTTTAACAGTTTCTTTAGCCAACTTATCTGCCCTTTCGTTGCCTAATATACCCACATGGGCAGGAGTCCACATAATTACTAGATTTTTATTTTGTTCACATAGTCTTTGATGAACAAAAAGAATCTCATACAAAATGTGTTGATTGCATGAGCTTCCCTTTGCAATGCTCAACAGTGCTGATAATGAATCACTACAAACTATAATTTTACTTATTCTAGTATCCTCCACCCATTCTAAAGCCAATAAAATAGCACACAATTCTACTGTATATATACTTAGAAAATTAGATGTTCTTTTCGAAAGCTTAATCTTCAACTCCGGAATCACTACTGCTATACTAGTTGCTTCAGTTATTGGATCTTTTGAACCATCCGTATAAATTTGCAAATAATCATTATACTTTTTCTCTACTCGATCATAAAATTCTTGGCAAATATCTGTGGTATTTTTCTTAATATTTCGTAATGAACTATCAACATTAATGTATTTCCATGTCCATGTAGGCCTTAAAGGCCATAGTACAGTTGGATAAAATTCTTTGTTATATGGGTGATTCTTTTTTTGCGGCAACATTTTGGCTTCAGGACTTTTGAAAATAAAAAGAGTAATATTTTAAGTTTTAAATATTTTGTTACATCACTGACATGTCTAGCAATAAGAAATTAATAATGGTCAAGCTCAGGGCTGGATAAAATAATAATTACAGGTAAAGTAATAATTACATGTATATGTGATTACGTTTTACCTGAATTTCCACCCTGTTAGGTCCTTGTTACACCTTGTTTGGTTCATAAACCTAACAGGGTGGAACATAACAGGGTGGAATTTTTTTAGCTAATCTAGCTGTAGCTCTTTATGTGGTCAACATTTAGCTAGCTAACCTTCAACAGAATAGCAAACCTTTAATGACTAAATCTAATATGTTGTTTTTTAAATTCTACCGAATAAACATTTCCCACAATTTATCTTAACAGGGTGGAACTTTAAGGTTGACTCATACAGGTTTAATATATTTAAGATTAAAAAAAGTAAGGAGAGAGTGACAGATGAAGCTTAACTTGTTTTCCATGGTTGAATTCCCTCCAAAACCAATTGATGTCTTCTTCTTGTAAATGGCTTTTATGGAATTGTAGTCTTTTGAGGGCAAAAAGGAAACATTCTAACAGGGTGGAAAGTTACTACTGGGACATGTATAATATCAAGAAAATATCAAATAAAAAAATAGTTTCAACAGATTCAGTTTCATAATAAAATAAGGTTTAGTCCAGTCAATCAAATTATTGAAGAAATTTCTTTTTTAATTTAATTTTATTGTTTAAACTTATTGAGGAAATATTTTACACTGCACTGCGGACACAATAAAATTGACCATCTATGTCACCAAAAAGGTGTGTAAAGTACAAAATAATATTTTAAATGCATTTCATTTATATTTGAATGATGGCAAACATCTAAGTGTATAATTAAAATACTTTGTTGTAAATATTTGGCACATTTTAGAAAAAAATCAGGGCAAGAGAAACATGCGGACATGAATGTTGCCCCAAAAAAAGAATCACCCATATATATACTTGAAATTTTCTTGCGTTGCTATCCCCAATCCACCCAAAACTATGTTTAGGCTCCTTTCCTCTTTCCCAACAGTTTTGTGCATAGATATAATGGTTTTGTGTACGTCTACTCTTCTTCACCATTCCGCGTTTTAGGCGGATGTGGCGTTCCACAACTTCCGGTGGCGAATAGACCTGCGCACGCACTCCAAAATGGTGAACCGCAACAAGGGTAAGGAGGTCCATGACTATTTTTTTCAGTTTGACCTAAACCTAAGTGATATTTTCGAATTATGACAAAGTAATATAAGTATTTATTATTTTTAATACCGACGTGGTGAATCGTTAACCCCGTCGTTCCGCAGGCTAACCTCTGTTAGCTTCCGATGCTATCAGCCGGCCTGAGAAGTTTACTAAAAATAAGTGTAGCTGCCCCTTGATGAATTAATCCTTTACTGCTCAACTTTATCTCTGTGCTTTCTAGGGCTGTGCAATGACTGTCACCATGACTAGACTCTTGTTTATCCACTCGTTTACCCTTTCTGTTTTCCACATGAAGATGTAGAAGAGGAGATTTACGACAAGGTGGTGGACCTGACGGAATACGCCAAACGTCAACGATGGTGGAACAGCCTGTTTGGAAAAAACTCTGGTCCTGTAGCAGAGAAGTACTCTGTAGCCACACAGATCGCTTTAGGAGGAGTGAGCGGATGGTAAGTTGTCCTGCTAACGCATCATGCTGCCTTCAGGGACTCGTAGAGTTGAATGTTCAATGTAAAACAAAAGTCTGGAATGGTTCTATGTTCCTTTCTGGTTCATATTTTAGAATGTTCTTGTTTTTGAACAACCAGAAACAATCAGCACAACATTGTTTCCCACTATCAGTACAAACAATAACAGAAATGCAAATAATAATTATTATAAAATAAAAGTAAAAAAAGAGAGGTGATAATTAAAACTCAATTAAAAGGAAATTACAATTCAGTGCCAAAGGCGGACTTGAAAAAGTGGGATCCGTATTCAGTCAAGAGTAATACTGAAAAGTATTGATGACACTGTCAAATGTGAAAACTGGGTTAGCTGTAGCCTGGCCCTCGCCTTCCTGCACAGCTCCGCTCAATTCTCATTTCCCTTCACTGCACAGTCTGGGACTTTACCCACCCACTAGGATTTCTCCGGTAGATTTTTGTTCGGACCAATCAGAGAACAGAAGGGGCGGAGTTTTGGACCCTAACCCACGCCCCCACCAGTCCCAGCGCGCAGCGTCCTATAAAAGGGCTCTGCCAGCGCTCAGTCAGCGAGCAGCGCATGTTCTCATTCAAAGCGATGCAGAACTGGTTTATATGTGACACAAATTTATTAATTTCCCCTTCTTAATCCCTTATCTGGAGTTTTCTTTTGTTTTTTTTCCCCCAAAAGTTAAGTAATCGCTCCCTCGTCCTCCTTCTCCTCCACCTTCCTGCTGAGTAAAATGAACACGGAAATGCCTCAGGTTGTCACGAGAATTAAACTCGGGTTTTAGTTGCTGACCGAGTCCCATCAGATTTTCTGGTGTTTTGGTGAGCTGGACCAGCGATCCATGGTTTGATTTTATTGAACGTTTTATATAAACACAGAATTTGCGCAGCGAGAGCTGCAAGAGGCGGAGCAGCTGTCAAGTTCACCAGCACGGCATCATTCAAAGCGATGCAGAACTGTTTTATATGTGACACAAATTTATTAATTTCCCATGCTTAATCCCTTATCTGGAGTTTTCTTTTGTTTTTTTCCCCCAAAAGTTAAGTAATCGCTCCCTCGTCCTCCTTCTCCTCCACCCTCCTGCTGAGTAAAATGAACACGGAAATGCCTCAGGTTGTCACGAGAATTAAACTCGGGTTTTAGTTGCTGACCGAGTCCCTGCAGATTTTCTGGTCTTTTGGTGAGCTGGACCAGCGATCCATGGTTTGATTTTATTGTATTAAAACGTTTTATAACATATAAACACTGAGTTTGTGCAGCGAGAGAAAAGCTGCAGGACTCCTGGAGCAGGGGGCGGAGCAGTTGTCAAGTTCACCAGTGCACGGGGGGTGGCTCTGAGGGGAGGGAGCAGAATGCTTTCCCTGTTCAAAATATCCAATGGTTTTGTTCCTAAGCAGAGGCCACGCCTCCAGCAAGAAACGTTTCTCTATGGGAAAAGTCCAGACCCTAGTACGAAGCGAAGTGAAGGACAGGGTCTGGTTACAACCAGGCTAGGTTAGCTGTTCAAAACTTGGAAATCATGAGATTTGTGATCTCATGCGCTGTTAGATTTCACATTCAGAGTGTGTTATAAATGTTTCATTGCTATTAACATGTAAAATTTTAACTCAGAATCTGTAAAGCTGCCTGCGTTTGTGTCGGCTCCTGTCTGTGGCGACCACCTAGAAGTGGTTTGACTAAGTTAATTAGTTGTGCGATAAGTTTCTAAAAGTTTCATTAAAGGCTCAGTATGCAGCTTTTTAACACGCTGGCACTTAGAAACATTTTGAACAGAGACACGTTTCTGGTCCCTCCTCACTCAGAGCCATATACAGTATGACTCAGCTCCACCTCACTCGCGCTGCAGCCTGGAATGCTCCGCCTCCTCTACATGTCCCGTTTCTGCTAGGGGTGCACCGATTTCAATTTTCTGACCGATCACCGATTTTTAGAAAGTCTGACCTGCCGATTCCGATTTTCCGATACCGATTTTCAGGTGTGAAAAGGTCAAAATGCACCTTAAATTTTCCAATCTTACTTTATTGTAAACGAAGTTTAACCATAAAAAAAAATCAGTTCTTTTTACTCTTTCACTTGTTACATTTTAAAAAACAAAACAAAAAAAGATAATGCAGCATGTGTAACATTTTCAAGTCAGTGGGTAATAAGAAATAACACTCGCACAGGTAAGTTTGTCCTCACAGACTTATTCCAGTCACTTTTTCATTAGTGGCAGGTTTTTCTTGATGAACAAAAGCATTTCTGCTTTGTCACCAGACAGGTGACTTCTTTTCTCATCTACTACATGTCCAGCCAACTAAACAGGCACTCGCTTTCAATGCTTGTGCATGGGGCAGAGAGGTAGGTTCAGGCAAGATGAGGAAAACGATTTTCATTGATCCTCCAGTAGACCAATGGGTCCTGGCCCCTTTCGACAGGAACCTCTGATAGGTAGTTCTGTACCTGCATAGCTGAAGGGCTGGTCAGCTGCTGCTCCTTTTCAATGTTCTCCTTTAAGATTTCATCTTGAACTGCAAACAGTAGATTACACCTTTTTGCTGCAGACTCATCTCAGGAGGTCCCACTTCAGAGAATGTTCCTGCAGCAGGTGTGCATCTGGTCCCCCCCTCTGCTGAGAAGTAGTGATTCTTGTACCTTGTTTTGCATAAACAAAGAAAGATGGGTCAATCATTGTGTTTTGTATACATTAAAAGTTTTTTTAAATTGCATGTAAATAAAGAAATGCATATAAATGCATTTCTTTATTTACATGCAATTTTAAAAAAAAAAAACATTT
>JBBPBX010052209.1:0-24293 GCA_038048925.1 Garcialebias charrua
GCATGAGCGCTGAGCCTGGAGGGCATGTTGAATTGCTGCTTGTCGTGTTTTAGCACCAGAGGGGTGACCTTTGACCCCTCTTGCACTCCTCTGAGCAGGCTGGTCGGCCCAACAGAAGATATCGCGAGATCTGGACGTCCTTGGCAGAGCTCGTGTATCTTGCTGTGGTTCATAGTTTGACCATATGGTTTGTTTATAAAAATGGGACTCGAGTCAAGAACCAGGGCAGTCTGTGCTTTGGTGCTTTTATTTTTGTACATGTCTGAAACTGTTTGTTTTGTTTACACATGCAAAGTTTGAGTCGTGTTTGGTGCGCGCACACATGTCAGTCATTCCTCGTAGTCTTTTACAAGGGGAGACTGGACTCAAGGAGTCCGGTTCCCATACCACGTGGGCGGGCAAACCTGTAAAATCATCAGATCATCCTGTTACACCAGGTTCGAGTCTGTTTTCCACATTGGGTCACTGAAGAGGTCCTTGGGTGGTACTGCGGGTCTTTTGCGTGGTTGGTCACGCGTGTCTTCCTTTGGGGGTGAAAAGCTTTTCCTTGGCAACCCCTCGCGGAGGGTTTCCGCCTGTGTGCTTCTTTGTTCCAGCCTGGCCTGGACGCGTTCCAATGCTCCCCCGAAGAGTCCCGTCGGCTCGATGGGGTGCTGGAGAAAAGTGGACCTCTGGTTTTCTGGGAGGTCTGATAGAGTTAGCCAAAGATGGCGTTGGACGACAACTATTTCCACCATTGCTTTGCCTTGGCTTTCGCTGGTTAGCCTGCTAATGGCTAGCAGGAGGTTGTGACGCAGTTAGTGCCGTTGAGCGAAAAGCTGCGGAAAGAAGAAAATTTCTAAGGTGAGTAGAAAAAAGCTGGACCAGCCTATGCCAGCCCAACAACATGCAGGAAAATTTCTCTGTACACTAAGTGTAGGGAACAAGCTCACCTCAGCCGAGCGATGCGACAACAGAGAAGTCCCACGATGTTCAGGTTTAAGCTAGGGATGGGGCCGATCCAATCGAGTATCGGTATCCGATACAAGCATAATTTCAGTATCTGGTTTTGGTTCCAACCTGCCGATATTTTTCGATCCATTTTCAAAGAGTATTTATGTTCAATCACATGCTGTGACTGCTTTAACAGTGTGTGAGGTAAGCCCAATGTCAACACTTTGGGCATCACAACAGGAAGAACCTAAACGTTAACAGTGAACAGGAGGCATGTCTTCACCATACACATTCTTCTTACTCATGGTTCAGTTGGAAAAAAAAAAAAAACGTTAAGCATGATGGGAAATACAACAGCCACTCCCTTAACCAGTAAGGCAGTGGATTTTGTTGTCTTTCCCATAATGCTTAGCAGTATTTTAGTTTTGAAAACTAAAAAAACGCTAAGCATGATGGGAAATAAAACACAGCCATTGCCTTACTGGTTAAGGGAGTGGCTGTGTTGTATTTCCCATCATGCTTAACGTTTTTTTTTGTTTTTCCAACTGAACCATGAGTAAGAAGGACGTGTGGGGTGAAGACATGCCTCCTGTTAGCTGCTAAAACTTGTGAGGTTCCTGTGGTTAGGCTCAGAGAGTCTTCATTGGATGTCTCACACTGTGTTGAAATAAATGTTCTCAGTTCAAAATTTTCATTATACACAGTCGTGTAATTGAACTACTTGAACGGGATCGGAAAAGTATTAGTATTGGATCGGAAGTGAGAAATGTGGATCGGTGCATCCCTAGTTTAAGCGAAGTGAAGGGCAAAAAGAGAAAGATGGAGGGGTGCAGGCCGCTTAAGTACCCAGAGGGCGGGCCCTCTGGGGCGGCGGTGACATCCCTAGCCGTAAAGGCGTGAGTATATTCCTTCAGGTAATTGTGCGGGGGCGCAATTCCCATAGCAAGTATGTTACACCAAGAGACCAACTGAAAGGGAACTGCCCAACAGAGTAATAACCCGAGGCACATGTAACATGGACTGCACAGCATCACATAACTAGAACATAAACATTTACGTAAGAGAAGGAACAGGTCTGTGGAGCTGACCAGCACATCATTTCAGAGTCAGAGTCAGAGTCAGAGAGAATTTATTGTCATTTGCACCGCATGTAGTACATGTGTTGAAAACGAGATTATGTACACAGGGTCCCAGTTACATCCAACAACAAATGCAAGAGAAAAACAATAATAACATCTAGGATTAACTAAGAGAGACATCAGCTAGTAATACACTAAGCCCTAATGTAGTAGAAAAACATCATTATAAACAGCAGCACGAACATGAGCAGATGGTCACAGATGAACGCAGCAACAAGAAACAGATCAGCATCAGCATGATGTGACATTTTGCAGTGTTTATTCTTATTATTTATTTATTCATGAGTCTGACAGCCTCAGGGTAGAAGCTGTTCCTCAGTCTAGTGGTTCTACATTTCTACATATTTCCACCCGGTTTGATGCAAACAACACCACATACGTCACTAGACCACATGTAGACAGTGAAGACGCCACGCTTTGTAGACATTGCTACAGTGAGACGGGCGTTCAAAAAAGTAAACCCCTGATGGCATCCTAGGACGGGTGCTGAGAGTGTGCACTGAAAAACTCACCAAGGTGTTTACCAACATATTTAACCTGTCTCTGAGCCAGTCTATAGTGCCCACAATCTTCAAGACCTAAAGACCTCTGAAGCATCCTGCCTTAATGACTTTTGGCCCAGTGCACTCATCATTGTGGGATTCTTGGTTTTTTTCTGTCTGTTTGTCACTCTTCCTTCCACAGCCAATCACTCAACTCACCACACCTGCTGCCATTCTGAGGAGGACTGCTGACTCACCTATTTAAGCAGCTGACAGACACCTCCTCAGCGCTGGGACATCTTCTTCCATTCGGACCTTCCACGGCCTGACTCTGGTCTTCTCCAAGACCTTCCTCATCCACGGGTCTCAACCTCTGTGGATCATTAGATGTCCTCATCTGCACCGTCTGGTCTCAGCCTGCTCCTCTCTCCAACTGGATCCTCTCACTCCACCTGCTGCAACCCCAGGAATCCCACCTTCAACTCTCCTCCAGAACACCTCCTGCAAAACAAAGTAAGGATTTCAATTCTTCAACTCAAGATTCAAAACCATCATACAACCCACGGATATATATACTCACCAACTCTCTCCCCTTCCTTTACAGCTGCTCGAGTACTTTTTATCTGCACTGTAAATAAACGTCACTTAACTTTTGCCCTGCCTTGTGTCCTTACTTCCTTGGTCTGCTATTTGGGGTCGACGTTAAAACCAAACCTGATAGTATGTCCCAGCCTATGGACCCCCCAGGCACGACTGAGGAAGTAAGTGGCCAGTTAGGGTCTACGTTACAGCAGATTGTCACTCAGCAGCAAACTACCCAAAAGAACCTACTGCAGCTGGGGAGCATGGTGTCTTCTCTACAGAAGGAGTTGTCAACCCAAACAAAACCAAATCCTGGCAAGGAGCCAGACGTTCGTCCTTCAGAGTTTTTTGAAGGTAACACACGTAAATGTGGCGGCTTCATTCTCCAATGCGAGTTGGCTTTCAAACGAGCTCCAATCACCTACGACTCTGATTTTGCTCGCATCACTTACATCATAAGTGCACTGAAGGGTGAGGCGCTCCAATGGGCACAAGCCTTCCTCCGCCGACGTTCTGTTGACTGCTTGTCTTACTCCATGTTTTTGAAGAACTTTCTCCAGGTGTTTGACCACCCTCTCCAACAGGAGGAAGCGGCCCAAAAACTGTTTTCCTTACGCCAAGGAAGTGAAACGGTGGCGAAGTTCGCAATTCACTTCCGCATCCTCGCTGAGGAGTCCGGATGGGAAGGAAAAGCGCTCCGTAGCGCATTCATCAAAGCTCTAAACCGCCAAATAAAAGATAAGCTGATTACTGGGGAAATTCCTTCCGACCTAGACGACGTCATCGCCTTGGCCATCCGTGTTGACAACCGTGTTCGAGAGAGCCAACTCGAGGACGACTTCAACTCCCGTGAGTCTCTCGCTTCCGGAAGTTCCGCCCCCACAGCTTCCGAGTCTTTCTCCGAAACGGAGCCGATGCAAATCGGAAAGACCCGAATCACCCCTGAGGAGCGACAGCGACGTCTTGAGGCCAATGCATGCATGTATTGTGGAAAACAAGGTCACACAGTAAAAACGTGCAGATTACTGCTAAAAGCCAACGCCCGCCAGTAGGTAAGGGGATACTGGTGGGTACGACTTCTTTTTCTCCTAAAAATTTAACCTTGCCTGTGATTCTCTGTTTGAACTCTGTTAATCATCCCATGCAGGCATTTCTCGACTCTGGTGCAGAACAGAGCCTGATCAGCAGAGATCTAGTAGACAAACTACAGATTCCCACAACCAGTTTGGACCCATCCATTCCTGTCACCGCCATCACGGGACAACACATTTCGTCCATCTCTTTAAAAACAATAAAAATCAAATTTGTTGTCTCAGGAAATCACAGGGAGTATGGTGAGTTTTTTGTTTTTGATTCGCCCACGTCTCAACTCGTACTGGGATACCCCTGGTTAAAGACACACAACCCATGTATTAACTGGACAGAGAACAGAATTGAAAGATGGGGGGAGGAGTGTTCTTTGAAATGTCTCCATTCTGCAGTCTCTCCCAGTTCACCTCCTCCATTGGTGAAAGAAAAGATCGATCTAACCAACGTGCCTGCCACTTACCACTCTCTGGCACCGGTTTTTAGCAAACAACTAGCATTATCCTTACCTCGTCACAGACTCTACGACTGCGCAATTGATTTACTTGCTGGTGCTCCACTACCTGCTAGTAGGTTGTATAACATCTCAGGGCCTGAAAAGGCAACCATGACAGAATATATTGAGGAGTCTCTTAAATCTGGTATTATCCGTCCATCTACATCTCCACTTGGGGCAGGATTTTTCTTCGTCTCAAAGAAAGACAAAACCCTCCGTCCGTGTATCGACTATCGGGGTCTGAATCAGATCACCATCAAAAACAAATATCCACTTCCTCTTATCGAATCAGTTTACGAACAGCTACAAGGTGCAACTATCTTCTCAAAACTTGACCTACGCAACGCTTATCATCTGGTCCGTATTCGCAAGGGGGACGAGTGGAAAACTGCTTTTAAAACGCCTCTTGGACATTTTGAATACCTGGTCATGCCTTTTGGGTTGACCAATGCCCCGGCAGTTTTCCAAGCTCTTGTTAACGACGTCCTACGTGATTTCCTTCAGGTCTTTGTTTTTGTATACCTAGATGACATCTTGATCTACTCCAAAGACGAGACGCAACACACTCGACACGTCAAAGCGGTCCTTCAACGTTTATTGGAGAATCAGCTGTTCGTTAAAGCCGAGAAGTGTGAGTTCCACAAATCTTCTATCACCTTCTTGGGATTCATCTTTGAAAGAGGACAGGTGAGGTCTGACCCGGACAAGACTACAGCAGTGGTGGATTGGCCTGTGCCCTCCAATAGGAAGCAGCTACAGCGATTCCTGGGGTTTGCCAACTTTTACAGACGCTTTATTAAGAACTACAGCAAGGTGGCCATCCCTCTCACACAACTCACCTCTACCCGTGTACAGTTTGCCTGGACTGCTGAAGCAGACACTGCTTTTTCTACCTTAAAACATCTTTTCTCCACAGCTCCAATCTTATCTCATCCGGATGTTTCAAAACAGTTCATCGTTGAGGTCGACGCCTCTGACGCCGGAGTCGGGGCGGTCCTTTCTCAACGGTCATCCGATGATGGGAAACTCCACCCATGTGCCTTCTTCTCCCGTCGCCTGTCTTCTGCTGAGGCCAACTACGACGTGGGTGACCGTGAACTGTTGGCCATTAAACTGGCCTTGGAGGAATGGAGACATTGGCTGGAGGGTTCGGAACTTCCCTTCATCGTCTGGACAGACCACAAGAACCTGGCCTATCTTCAAGGAGCGAAGAGACTTAACGCCCGACAGGCCAGGTGGTCTTTGTTTTTTGCTCGATTTAATTTCTCGATTTCCTATATTCCAGGATCTCGTAACGTCAAGCCAGACGCCCTTTCTCGACAGTTTTCCTCGGTCGAGGGTCCAGAGACTCCGGACGACATCCTCCCGTCTTGTTGCACAGTGGGTGCTGTGACTTGGCCAATAGAGGAAGACATATTGGAGGCCCAAAGAACCGAACCTGACCCTGGCTCGGGTCCTTCTGGGAGATTGTTCGTTCCCGCCTCCATGGTGAGCAAAGTTCTGGTCTGGCTCCACACTGCCCGGTTCTCCTGTCACCCCGGCATCCGACGCATGCTCCACCTGACCAAAGCATCCTTCTGGTGGCCAACTCTTCAGAAGGACGTTAAGGAGTTTGTCTCGGCCTGCCCTGTCTGCGCCCGGAACAAACACAACAACCAGCCCCCCGCTGGTCTCCTCCTACCTCTCTCGATCCCCAACCGTCCTTGGTCCCACATCGCCTTGGATTTCATCACCGGTCTCCCGGTCTCCAATGGTAAAACAGTCATTTGCACCATCGTTGATCGTTTTTCCAAGTCTGCACATTTCATACCGCTTCCTAAACTTCCATCTGCTCTTGAGACTGCCCAGGTCGTCACGGAACACGTTTTCCGCCTCCATGGCATACCTCAGGACATTGTGTCTGATCGTGGCCCGCAGTTCGTCTCCCAGGTCTGGAGGGGGTTCTGTGCAGCGCTTGGGGCCCAAGTCAGTCTCTCCTCGGGTTACCACCCGCAATCCAACGGACAGACAGAGAGATGCAACCAGGATCTGGAAAACATCCTGCGGTGTGTGATCAATTCCAATCCGTCTTCCTGGAGCCAGCATCTTCCGTGGATCGAATACGCCCACAATTCCCAGACCTCGGCGGCGACCGGACGGTCTCCTTTCGAGGTGGCCTTGGGATTCTCTCCTCCTCTTTTTCCCTCGCAGGAGGCTGATGTGGGTGTTCCCTCGATCCACCTCCACATCAGACGTTGTCGTCGGGTTTGGCGCCAGACGAGGGCGGCTCTGGCAAGGACTTCTGAGCGGAATGAACGTTTTGCTAACAGACACCGCTCCAGGGCTCCCGACTACAGGATAGGCCAGAAGGTATGGCTCTCGACCAAGGACATCACTTTGAAGGACACTCCTCGGAAGCTCTCGCCTAGGTTCATAGGTCCTTTCCCTGTGGTGAAGGTGGTCAACAGGTCGGCGGTGAGACTCCAACTCCCACCGTCGATGAGGATACACCCAACCTTCCACGTATCCCGCGTCATGCCCGTTGCCTTCAGCCCTCTCCAGCCTGCGGCTGGTCTTCCTCCTCCCCCCCGATTGATTGACGGCGCTCCTGCTTTCACCGTCAGCCGTCTCCTGGACGTGAGACGCCGGGGCCGGGGCGTTCAGTATCTGGTGGATTGGGAGGGTTACGGACCTGAGGAACGCTCCTGGGTTCCTAGGTCCCGCATTCTGGACCCGGGCCTCATCTCCTCCTTCTTCAGGGCTCACCCTGACAAGCGGCTTCGATCGCCGTGAGGCGATCCTTGAGGGGGGGGCACTGTGGGATTCTTGGTTTTTTCTGTCTGTTTGTCACTCTTCCTTCCACAGCCAATCACTCAACTCACCACACCTGCTGCCATTCTGAGGAGGACTGCTGACTCACCTATTTAAGCAGCTGCCAGACACCTCCTCAGCGCTGGGACATCTTCTTCCATTCGGACCTTCCACGGCCTGACTCTGGTCTTCTCCAAGACCTTCCTCATCCACGGGTCTCAACCTCTGTGGATCATTAGATGTCCTCATCTGCACCGTCTGGTCTCAGCCTGCTCCTCTCTCCAACTGGATCCTCTCACTCCACCTGCTGCAACCCCAGGAATCCCACCTTCAACTCTCCTCCAGAACACCTCCTGCAAAACAAAGTAAGGATTTCAATTCTTCAACTCAAGATTCAAAACCATCATACAACCCACGGATATATATACTCACCAACTCTCTCCCCTTCCTTTACAGCTGCTCGAGTACTTTTTATCTGCACTGTAAATAAACTTCACTTAACTTTTGCCCTGCCTTGTGTCCTTACTTCCTTGGTCTGCTATTTGGGGTCGACGTTAAAACCAAACCTGATAAAATGTACGTTTCAACTCCTCATAGGACATAAGTTGTCCATCTTTATACAGATCTCCAATGGTATGTATGCCACGTGAATGCCACTGCCCCCAAAATACAGGTTGTTTCCCAATAGATATAGCAGGATTATTCCAGAGAGACGCATACCTCTGTACCTGATGTGGAAGCTCTAACATACCATGGACTTTTGACCAAACTTCCCTAGAGTGAATAAGAACTGGATTTGTTGTGTCAATTTTTTGGGACAGTTTGTGTCCAGGCCCGGATTATCAGCAGGGCCGACTGGGCCCGGGCCCAGGGGGCCATGCCCACCATGGGGCGGCCGTGGTGTAGTGGTAATGGCAGTCGTCTCCCGATCGGAAAGTTGGCGGTTCGACTCCCGGGACCCGCACCATGTGTCGTTGTGTCCTTGGGCAAGACACTTAACCCTGAGTTGCTCCCGGTAGGACTGGAAAGCACCTTGCATGGTAGTCTGCCGCCACCGGTTTATGAATGTGTGTAGCATTCAATATATGTGTAGCACTTTGAGATTTTCAGTAATGAAAAGTGCGTTATAAATTGAATTAATTATTATTATTATTATTATGGGGTCCACCGCAGGGAGCCCACTGCAGTTTTGGGGAAGAAATAAAATAAAATATCCTTAGATTTTAAATAGGGTTGGGCATCGAGAATCGTTCGGAACCGGGACTAACTGTCCGGTTTTCCCGGAATCGTTCAAAATATTAATTTGCGATTCCTATTTTCGATGCTAGTTAGCCGACCGGAAGTAGCCGCCGCCGAAAACCAACGAAGAAGAATCCACCGGAAGTGTGCATCTGCGATCGAAAGCGTACTAATTAATAAAAAATGACCAGTCAGGTCAGTGCAGCACTTGCAATAATTTTCTATCATGCAAAGGAGGGTGGAGAAGTAAAATAGTGTCCCGTCTTTGACGCGCTCCACCGGATTATTTTCGCTTCGTATCCGACCGGAAGTACAGAGTGGTCCGTCTGCAAAACGCTCCGCCGAACTTTTCGCTAATCGCTACCTCTTCGACTCCATCAGGTAAATAAATAAACTATGAACTACATCTCATACCAACATTAAGGCAGCTAACAAGTTATACTCCGCTTAAAGCGTTAAGTCAGCTCAAATACAAACACGATGCTAACGTTAGCTCGTTTTCGTTGTAACTGAATGAAGAGAGACACAGAACAGTTACAACAGCATATGTTGTGAAAAGCTTGCATCCCTTTTCAGATGTGGATTCAACTCCTGCCATGGATTGCACTTACATTGCACTCAAATCCAACACTTATTAACATTCTTAATCCATTTAAAGTTCTCTGTGTCTTTTAAAATGTTTTAATGTCTCTAGTTTTCAGTATTATATAATTTCTGTTTATGTTCTCTTTCATTCCATTATGAATGAATGTCACAGTTTGAAGAATTATTGAATAGGTTAGTTAGGCAATAACAACAGAGCTAATAATTGTACACATTCTCAGTCTTAACACAAAAAACTTTCTCACACATTATCACTCAACACAAAGATTTTAACACTGGACTCTGTGTCATCAAACGGGTTATTCACTAAACTCTCGGTCATGTGCTCATTCAGTTTGCACTACTTCTTATATTTGCACTAATGTTTGTATTACATTACTGCCTATAGTCATACTACTGTTTACATTCACTGTTTACATTTATTAATACTGTTTACATTTATTACTACTGCTTTACATTTATTATTACTGTTTACATTTACACTACTTTTATCTACACTACTGCAGATACATATACAGCATTCTCTGACTAGCCTTATCTAAGGATGCCAAATGTGCCTTATGTGCCTTACTTCATATGCCACTTTGCCTATATACCAACATCAACTACCTCATACATATACATGTACTGTGTACATTAACTCATATGCTGCTGTGCCACTCTTTGCAAATGTCAACGCTAGAAACTTCAGTTTATTTTATAGATATACGTTTTATACTTTTTATACTACTATGCAAAAACTCAGGACAGTATTACACTTTTATTATTTCATTTTATGCTTATGTTCATTGGGTGTTTGGTGTTTTAGGGGTGTTTGGTGTTTCAGTGTTGGTGTAAATTTTCATACTTTTATACTATTATGAAAAAACTCAGGACAGTGTTACACTTTTTTTTACTATTTTATGCTTATGTTTATTAAATGTTTTAGTGTTTAGTGTTTAGATGGTTACTGTTGCACCGAGGGACTGAGAGAAACGCAATTTCGGCCCTGTGTATGTCCTGTACATATTGCAGTTCTGACAATAAAGTTGACTTTGACTTTGACTTTTGACTTTAAAATGCGTTGATTCCCTCTAAATAAGACAAAGTAATGTTTGTACTGAGGAAGGCACTGATACCCTCAGCCCACCGGACAAGACGGTCCCCAATGCCTGAGGTAAAGAGATGGGGAGGGCTTACCACCACCACCGGCGTTCCATGGGAGTGATAATGGAAGGATTCATTATCACTCCCAGATTTGTCATTTCATTTGTTTTTCAGACAGGGCTAGAGCAGAAATGTCGATGTAGTGGTTCGTGATTGTGTCGTTGGGAGGGAACAACATGGCTTCAGAATTCTTTTCATTGAAATTTAAGAAATTTAAAGTCATCCAGTCCCTGATGTCAGCCAGGCAGTCGAGCAGAGGTTGAATAGTCAGAGTCAGAGTCAGAGTCAGAGAGTCTTTATTGTCATTTGCACCGCATGTGGTACATGTGATGAAAACGAGATTATGTACACGAGGTCCCAGTTACATCCAACAACAAATGAAAGAGAAAAACAGTAATAACATCTAGAACTAACTAAGAAAAACATCAACTAGTAATACACTAAGCCTAATATAGTGGGAATAAACAGCAGCACGAACATGAGTTTGTATGAGCAGATGGTCACAGATGAACACAGATGAACACAGCAACAAGAAAACAGATCAGCATCAGTATGATGTGATATTTTGCAGTGTTTATTTTTTATTTTATTTTTATTTATTCATGAGTCTAACAGCCTCAGGGTAGAAGCTGTTCCTCAGTCTAGTGGTTCTACACTTGATGCTCCTCAACCTCCGTCCTGAGGGGAGTGGGGCAAAGAGTGAGTGTGCTGGATGAGTGAGGTCTTTCATGATGCAGGTGGCTCTTTTCCTGCATCTGGAGGTATAAATGTCTGTGATTGTGGGGAGACTGACTCCAACAGACTTCTGTGCAGCCTTCACCACTCTCTGTCAGAGCTTTCCTCTCTTCAGCTGTGCAGCCTCCATGCCACACGTTGAGAATAGAGCATGTTCCATTGTGTCTTAGGGGGAAGTAAATTTGACAGTCATCAGCGTAGAAGTGAAAAGGTATGTTATGTTTCTGGAAAATAGCACCAAGTGGCAGCAGGTATAAAGAGAATAGGAGGGGACCCAGGATGGACCCCTGCGGAACCCCCCACTTAAGTGCTGCCGCTGCAGATCTAAAATCTTTGATGGAAACACAAAAGGATCTGTCAGCGAGGTAGGATCTGAACCAATTGAGGGCTGACCCTGTGATGCCCATCCACTGCTCCAACCTAGCAATGAGGATCTCATGGTCGATGGTGTCAAACGCGGATGTAAGGTCCAATGGGACAAGCAGCACAGAGTCACCAGTGTCTGTGGATAAGAAGATGTCATTAAAAACCTTCAGTAGGGCGGTTTCAGTGCTGTGTGAGATTTAAAGCCAGATTGGAATAATTCAAGGATAGTGTGAGCCTCCAGGAAGCACTTCAACTGGGACTCAACTATTTTCTTCAGAAGTTTAGAAACAAATGGGAGTCTGGAGACAGACCATCCATCCATCTTTACCTGCTTCCAGCACTTTGGTGTGTTTAAAGTGCTTTATAAATAAAATGGTATGGTATGGTATGCTTCTGTGAGGATTGTGGTTACACAGCCCACCTTGTGTTATGTGTTCCCTTTGTTTTGTTTATTGGTTTAATGTTTAGTCCACCTTGTGTTTGTAGTTCCCTTCTCTCCGTTTATGTGTTCTGTAATGTTTTGTCTCCATCTGGTGTTGTGTCTCTGTTCCTGCTCTCCCTGGTTTTTTCCTCCCTGGTTTTTTCCTCCCTGGTTTTTCTGGTCTGTCAGTTCCTCATTTCCTCTTATGGTTTTCACCCATAGATATTAAACATCTATGTTTTCACCTATGTTGTCTCATTAGTCATGTGTATATCAGTCACTTCCTGTGTGTTGTCCATTGTCGCGTCATCGTTGGGTCTCCCCTGATGTCTCCTGTTTTTGCTCCTGTCTCCTAAGAGTGAGTTTGCTGCACTGTCAGCCTTATGATTTGTTATCATTAAATATATATTCTTTGTAACTCCTGGCTCCCTGTGAGAGTTCTTGTCTGCATTTGGGTTCTGTCCTGCCTGTAAAACCTGACAGCTTCTTTCTTTTCGGGTCTGGTGAGTCTCTGGTGTGTATATCCAGCAGTCACTGTGTGAGAGGCGGGGGACACCCTGGACAGGTCCAAGTCCATCACAGAGACACATAGAGACAAATGAGACAACCAACCATTCACTCTCTCACTCACACCTAGAGACAATTTAGAGTTCCCAATCGGCCTAACATGCATGTTTTTAGTCTGTGGGAGGAAACTGGAGTACCTAGAGAAAACGCATGCACATAGAGAACATGCATTGAGTGATATTATTTACATGAATGCTCCTGCAAGCACCCTGCAGATGTTTGATGCTCTCTATCACGGTGCGCTAAGATTCATAACTGACTGTAACTACTGTACCCATCACTGCACCCAGTATTCACTGGTTAACTGGACACTATTATCTTCACACAGACTTTCTCACTGATACATTTTCATCTTTAAATCACTTTTCCTACTCTGCTCCCGTTTCCTGGACTATCTTGCAACAAGATCTGAAGCTCTTGAACTCTAAGTGGTTTCAAACATCTGCGTGGTTTCAAACATCTGCTAAGTTCATGACAAAAACCAATGCAGACATGTTCCTGTTTTTAGTTTTTCCACATTGCCCTACAACCTATTTAATTTTTTATATTATGTTTTTTTGGTTACATTTTTCAATACCATTTTATTAGGCCCGAGCATTTACAACTGATAAGCTTTAGGATAACTCAATTTAAGATGGCCCCTATCGCTACCTGAATATATAGGAAACAAAAATGTTTATCACTGACAGAGTTCACAGTACAGAGCTGAGAGTACACAGTATGCTGTATGTACTGTATACAGGTAGTCCCCGACTTACGAGCGCTCTAACTTACGAGGTTCCGGACTTACGAGCTGGCTAATTTTTGGAAAAAACGCAAAAAATCAGAGTCAGAGAGTCAGAGAGTCTTTATTGTCATTTGCACCGCATGTGGTACATGTGATGAAAACGAGATTATGTACACGGGGTCCCAGTTACATCCAACAACAGATGAAAGATAAAAACAGTAATAACATCTAGAACTAACTAAGAAAAACATCAACTAGTAATACACTAAGCCTAATATAGTGGGAATAAACAGCAGCACGAACATGAGTTTGTATGAGCAGATGGTCACAGATGAACACAGATGAACACAGCAACAAGAAAACAGATCAGCATCAGTATGATGTGATATTTTGCAGTGTTTATTTTTTATTTTATTTTTATTTATTCATGAGTCTAACAGCCTCAGGGTAGAAGCTGTTCCTCAGTCTAGTGGTTCTACACTTGATGCTCCTCAACCTCCGTCCTGAGGGGAGTGGGGCAAAGAGTGAGTGTGCTGGATGAGTGAGGTCTTTCATGATGCAGGTGGCTCTTTTCCTGCATCTGGAGGTGTAAATGTCTGTGATTGTGGGGAGACTGACTCCAACAGACTGAGTTTTTCTGTGTTTTTTCACCACAGTTCGTTAGCTAAACATGTGGACACACGTTTCCGATCATTTTTATGCACTCATAAGCAGTTTTTCGATGAAAAACGAGTGTTCGTAGTCGCGCTAGCAAAACCGTTCCAACTTACGAGCGAAATTCCGGACTTACGAGACACGTGGCGGCCGTTCCAAATTACGAGATTTCCGTGTTACGAGCACCTCGTTGTAACGGAACTCGCTCGTAAGTCGGGGACTACCTGTATACGTACACGGTGTATGTATACATACACATTATATTTCAAATAGATAATATTTGAACACTGCGACATTGTCATTGTTTTGATTTTGGTTCCCTTTTGTTTTCATGTGTGAATAAAGCATTGGGAATGTGTCTGTTCAGAAAATATTACATTAAAAAGTAATGTTTTGGGTATAACTTCCAACGTTTGAATAATTGCTTCTGTTAAATTTTTTATGTTGTTCAGGACGGCCTGCACACATGTACGACAGGTCAAACCCAGACTGGGCTCCTACATTGAAGTTGACTGGTGCTCAGACTCCCAGAAAGGCAGCTAAGGAACATCAAAGATCGGAGTCTAAGATGAACAGGTATACAAATTAATGTCACTTTTAATGATTATAATATTAATTAAAAACATATCGTTACTTTGATATTTGAATAGTTATAAATATGTAATTTTTAACGTGTAAAAATGCCTGCTGTAGTAATGTGATCTTTTCAGCAAAAAAGTTGTTGTCTTATTACCTAGACGCAAACATATATCTGTATACATATACAGTATAAACATTTATGTTTATCTTAATTATAGGTACAGACGAGTGAAAGAAAGAGTTCGCTCAAAGGAACATCTCCAGTGTGCGCAGGCTGTCCTAGAACTCGGTGCAGTCTCTGAATCTGAGGTTTTGGCTACACCAATGAGGAACTTCGTCCAACCTGAAGTGGAGTAAACAGTTCCAGTGTGCACGGTTCAGCAGCAGCAGCAAGAGGGTGCAAATGACTGTACAGAATATACACCTGTTTCTGAAAGTCAGGTTCAGTTTGAACTGCAGTCATTAAGAACAGAAAATATTACATTACGAAATCAGCTAAGTAATTTTCAAGTAAAAAGCTTTGAGAATAATAACTTCAAAGGAAGATAGGCCTCCCATCATTCCTCATGTTGACAGTATTTGATTATGTAAAGGCATACATACCAGTTCCTAAATTAAATGCTCATTTTGGTCAATTCGAACGATTTCTGATGACCCTGATGCGTCTTAAACTAAACGGTCCTGTCCAAGACTTGACTTTTCGCTTTCAAACTTCTACCTCAACGGTTTCCAGGACATTTCTGTTTGTCATCCAGCTTTTATATGCACGTCTTAAAAAGGTGCTGTAGTGGCCACAGCGTGATGAACAGAGGAAAACCATGCCTGGAATTTAGAAAACATTTTGGACAAAGAACTGTTGTTATAATTGACTGCTTCGAAGTTTTTATTCAGAGGCCTAAAAACTTACTGGCACGTGCACAGACGTGGACAAACTATAAACATTCAAACACTGTGAAATTCCTAATAGGCATCACCCCGCAGGGTTCAGTGTCTTTTCTGTCCGAAGCATGGGGTGGCAGGACTAGTGACAAGTGGATAATTGAAAACTGTGGTTTGCTGTTGAAACCACTTCCAGGTGACCTCATACTAGCTGATCGTGGTTTCAACATACAGGGCAGTGTGGAACCATTCTGTGCAGAGGTGAATATTCCAAGTTTCACCAAAGGTAAAGCACAACTGTCAGCAGTTGATGTGGAAACCACACGGAAGATTGCACATGTTGCTTACATTTTGCTTAAACATTTTGCTTAAACAATGTTTAAAACAGGGTCTTTTCATTCTATTTTATTAATAAAATAGATGAAAAGACCCTGTTATTAATATTTTTACAACCCCTTTATGTAACTTTGGATTTTATACAAGTAAAATATTGGAAAATGTTATGCTGTATTCTAAATTTCAAAATTTTCAAGTAAGTTTTTTAAATTTTTAAATAAGTTATATTTTACTAGTAAAAAGTGTTTTCATTTAGCATCAGTATATTTACCTTAAGTCTCATTATTATGATAATACTTTAATATCTTATAACAAATTAAATCTTAAACTAAATGTTTTGTTGTTCTCGACATGTCCTGAACCAGACCAGACCCTTGTACTGGAGGATTAATCTGAATATCCCAGTCCTGGACCGTTACTTTAACCAAGAAGATCCTAGACTGGATTTGTGATGATGCAGGGAGTCTCTGGAGGTGTTGCTTCATCTCCTGGACCTGGATTCATGACATGGTTGGGGGCGACAACTGTTTTCTGGCTGGCAGGTGGAGCATCCTGCAGGTGGTCTCAGTCAGGAGTGTTTGGGACGCCTCGTTCTGCTGTCCATCATGGTGTCATCCACCTGCCTAAAAACCCAGAGGACCTGCAGGTGGTGTCCCGTGGGTTTGCAGGGCTGGCAGCCACAGAACTTTTTGTTGTTTTGAATTAACTTACTGTTAATAAAATGAATTATAGACAACTAGTTTTTGTAATCAATTTATTTTTTCAAAATTAAAACAAAACAAAGAAAAACACATTTTTCAAACTCATAAAAAGAATTTATTTACCGGTATTTGCAATTTTTTCTAGAATACTAAAAAATCTTTCCATCATCTCCCTACTTTCATTCGCCCTTCTCTCTTCTGCCTCCCTCTGCAGCTTCATATCTTCTCTGATTAAGTCCATTAACTCATCCTCTGTTCTTCTGCCTCTTTCTTCCCCGTCTCTGTTCCGTTCTTTCCTCCTCCTGAGCCCTGTCTTCCTGGTCACCCACTGCTGTGCTTGGACCTGGAGTGTCCTCACGGATGGAGGCAATTAGGACAGGAGGTGCAATGCAAGGTCTCTGTCCTAACGCCTCATCCATGAGGACAAACCAGGGCCACGTCGCAGCAGTGGGCTTCCCACTCACTCCTTCCCCTGACCCTGGATATTTGCAGTCCTGAACAGAGGAAATAAGATATCACAGTTGGCAAAAAGAGCAACAAACATTTTTTTTTAAAGTTTACATGTACATACGTACCGGATTCCAAAAAAGTTGGGACACTAAACAAATTGTGAATAAAAACTGAATTTAATGATGTGGAGATGGCAAATGTCAATATTTTATTCATAACAGAACATAGATGACAGATCAAAAGTTTAATCTAAGTAAATGTAACATTTTAAAGGAAAAATATGTTGATTCAAAATTTTCACAGTGTCAACAAACCCCCAAAAAGTTGGGACAAGTAGCAATAAGTGGCTGGAACGCCAATCAACGCTCCGTTCAGAAGCCTGCCTCACTGATGGTATGGGGTTGCATGAGCGCTTGTGGCATGGGCAGCTTGCATGTCTGGAAAGGCACCATTAATGCAGAGAACTATGTTCAGGACTTGTCCCAACTTTTTTGGGATTTGTTGACGCCATGACATTTTGAAACAACATATTTTTCCTTTAAAATGATACATTCTCTCAGTTTAAACTTTTGATCTGTGATTTGTGTTCTATTCTGAATAAAATATTAGATGTTGGCACCTCCACATCATTGCATTCAGTTTTTATTCACAATTTGTTTAGTGTCCCAACTTTTTTGGAATCTGGTTTGTATCACCAGAGCACGTACAAATTATATATTATAAAAACATGCATACTGTAGGCTGATTGGTAACTCTAAATTGACCCTGGGTGTGAGTGAGACATGCCCCTCTTGTCCCCGTGGCTCAACGAGGCTAGCCTGTATAAATAAAGGTTGAATGAATATAATTCATTACACATGTACATATTTTGTATTTCTTTAAGTTGTCCCATTTCTTTTTAGCCTGCAGAGGAGTTACTTTATCTTGCAGGCCCATCTTCTCCAAAATTACCCTAATAACATCAACATAAAATGAATGAAGAGGGGAAACATGGAAAATAATGTCTTAACTGTTTTCTCAATGTGGGTTTTTCACAGCACAACACAAGAGGTTGCAGGTTATGTACAGTATGAGGGTTAATGAAACTGACTCAGAAGCATAAGATGAATCTTGTACCTCCATGCCACAGCTGCAGAATTTTTAGCCCCCGTAAATAGGTGGCTGTTTTGATTCCTAAGCTTGATAAAAGCCTCGGTCTGCTCCTTGCTCCCTAAAAAACAGAAGAAAAAAAATTAGCTTAGCGGCGATAATACGACGGGACCCGCTGTACGAGCTGACAAAAGATACAAAAAATATCTACGCAAATGACAAAAGACTAACATCCGCTTTAATCATTTATGTCATAAATCATAACCGCTTTAGGCTTTTAATTTTTTTTATCCCACATTTTAACATAACTTACATTTAAAAGTGTATTCCGTCTTTATTTTAAAATAAAACACAAACATTCAAGTCAAACTCAGTTTTCAGCATTGAAAAATAATGTGATCTCCAGTTTCTGGTTTAATTAAAATGTAGTTTACCTCTTGGCTGCCTCTTAGTTCAAACGTGTCTAAAGCCTCTCCATCAGGCAAACACACCTCTGTTGTCATCAGCTGTCAATAAAACAGGGTCTGCACGCACCTGAAAGAAAGAAAAAAAAGAGTATCTAAATGGTAAATAATAAATTGATTTGTTATAAAACGTGGTGTGGTTTGCCCATAACACTTATTTTTTAATTACTTAAAATGTAAAATTTCTGATGTCGTATTTGCCCTACATGTTATTCCAAATTCCACAACACTTGATGCCAATGATTCAAAACATAAACATAAGATTAAAAAACAGATCTGGGCTATTAAATCCATGAGTAAACAGACCTCAGTGAGAAGCGTTAGCGTTAGCCTATGGCCAATTATTGTTAAACATACACGGAAGATTATAAAATATATTGACTTAATTACTTACTTGGAATATGAAATAAATCTTGTTGACGTTGATTCCCTCTAAAGAAGACAGACGTATCCATTTTACTGTGGTAAGACTACCGGCTACATTACATTAACAGGTCTTCATTTCCGGTTCCGCTTTAAGGTCCCGTTCAATAACAACAAAATAAAAGCTTGTCTTTGGTTTAAGCAAAAACCAAAACCGTACCCTTTTTTTATTTTTGCAATTGCTGTTTTTCTAATTTTGTTTTAAAAACAGAAAAAAAAAAAAACCGTTTAAAAACCGTTTTTGTAATTTCGTTTTAAAACGAAAAAACAAAAAAACATCCGTTTTTCGATTTTGTTTTGAAAACAAAAATCCAATGACCAAAAGACACACGGACCTTAGTCGCTATAAGACTGAGCTGAATACAGCAACTCAGACTGAGGAAGTCTTTCGGATGAAAGACGAAACGTTTCTACATTTTTTTGCTTTGTTTTATTTTTTGAATGTCCAGAGGACCAGACTTAGCTTTTTTTAGACTTTTCTACCTGGATTATTGAGCATGCATCAGAGTATATCTTAAAAATAGCTACATAATTCAATTTCAGATACAGTATCTGGAATTGAAGTGCCCTGAATCCGAATTAATGTTTAAAGGGCTTGCCATATCGGCACAAGCTGCGTTGGAAGCCGTTTGATGTGTTGTGTGCGAAAGTAAGCAATGTAAACAGTTTTTTTTTTTTTTTTTTTCTAAAAAGGCAGCGACATAACCGGTACAGCCAAGTAGTATGTCGTGGAGACGAAGCCAGGGTGGGCCCAGCCGCATCGTACCGCGTATGTATTGCTCACTACCCATCGCGGTTGGGCAGTTTGACACACTCGCAGCCGACGCTGCCTTGAAGTGAAATTGATTCTCAGCTGGTTTTATGGGCTTTCATGCCAATGCTCAAATCGATTACGGTTTTCGCTCACAGTTGCAATCTGGCTTCATATTAAATAACGCCTGAATTAGTAGAAAGCTTGAATCCTTTTGCACGTCTTATTTTCTTGTTTTTTTTTATTTTCAGCCGTTTTTAGCTCTTGAAGAAGAAATGCATGATGGGAAATCTAACGCTGCATGACGTCATCATACGCTCTTCTGCTTTCAGCTCACTTGGTGCATTGTGTGAGCATAAACTCGGTGAGTGTTTTACGTCCAGAATGGACATTTGTACTCATTCTGCACCGCAGATAAATTCATATATACGTAGATGTGATGGAAAGTACTATATGCTGCAGATAGTAATGCTCTGTGATCTACTGTAGGATCATGGGTTACGTCGGCGTACGTCATGTTGCCTAGCAACCGTGACAGCGCTCAGCCTGAAGAAAGCCGGAAGAAAGGAGCTTGAAATGCTGTTGTTTTTACTGCTTTTTTTTTATTCTAGAGGAAATACAGAACTTTATCGCTGCTGGCGGCATGTTTTATATCTTCTTCAGACAGACATATCCAACTTACTTTTTTTTTTGGCTATAAACGTTAGTTTCATGGATAATTTCATTGTCAGCATTAACTTTGTTAACTTGTGCATAATAAATAAATAAATAAATCTATCTTATTTACTAATAATTTAATACAACAATATACTAGTATAATATTTATAACTTATTTAAAAAATTTAAATAACTTATTTGAAAATTTTGAAATTTAGAATACAGCATAACATTTTCCAATATGTTATTGTATAAATCCATTAGTACATAAAGGGGTTGTAAAAATATTAAAAACAGGGTCTTTTCATCTATTTTATTAATAAAATTGATGAAAAGACCCGGTTTTTAATACTTTAGTAAGTATTATCATTACTATGATGATTAAATATTAATTAAAAGGGTCTTTCCATCTATTTTATTAATAAAATAGATGAAAAGACCTTGTTTTTAATATTTTTACAACCCCTTTATGTACTAATGGATTTTATACAATAAAATATTGGAAAATGTTATGCTGTATTCTAAATTTCAAAATTTTCAATATAAGTTATAAATATTTTACTAGTAAAAAGTGTTTTCATTGAGCATCAGTATGTTTACCTTAAGCCTCATTATTATGATAATACTTTAATATCTTATAACAAATTAAATCTTAAACTAAATGTTTTGTTGTTCTCGACATGTCCTGAACCAGACCAGACCCTTGTACTGGAGGATTAATCTGAATATCCCAGTCCTGGACCGTTACTTTAACCAAGAAGATCCTAGACTGGACTTGTGATGATGCAGGGAGTCTCTGGAGGTGTTGCTTCATCTCCTGGACCTGGATTCATGACATGGTTGGGGGCGACAACTGTTTTCTGGCTGGCAGGTGGAGCATCTTGCAGGTGGTCTCAGTCAGGAGTGTTTGGGACGCCTCGTTCTGCTGTCCATCATGGTGTCATCCACCTGCCTAAAAACCCAGAGGACCTGCAGGTGGTGTCCCGTGGGTTCAGCAGGGGCCGCTGACCATGACAATAACAAGGTAATTATTTTACTTGTTGGTAGCAATGCAAATCAGAAACACTGTGTCATGGGAAAGTTTTCTCTGTAAATCCTCCCATCTTTTAACAATAATTTGTAAACCTCTAAGAACTGAGACAAGTTTTAGTTTTTGAGAGGAGTGCTGTCATTTTCCTGTCTGATGTATTCCTGCTGTTTAACAATCCTGGTTCTTCTTGGCTGGATGGAAGCAGATGTTGCTCCAACTCTAAAACTCCAGATGTGTAAGCTGTCCATGCCATAGGCTCTAATGCAACCCCATACCATCAGAGAGGCAGGTTTCCAAACTCTGCACAGGAAATAGGCTAAAACAGGGGTGTTCAATCCTGTTCCTCTGCATGTTTCTCTGCTCCAACATACAGTAGATCAACAGGCTTCTGTTCAGAAAACCAAGAAGAGTGAATGTGACACCCCTGGGCTAGATGGTTCCTCTCCTCTTTAATACAAAAAGAATGAAACATGTGGTTTCCTGGGAAAAAAATAATAAAGAGAAGGGAATTTTATTTATTTATTGGTCGTAATAGTGTTGGCCAAGAGAAGAAGCTGGTATTTCAGGATGGTGTTCAAATCTAGCTTCAGCATTTCTCCAGACTCTTAAAATTATTTGACATTATGAACCACAGATGTTGGTATATTTAGTCTTTACAATTTTCCACTGAGGAATTTTTATTTATTTATTGTTATAGTATTTATATTGTTTTTCACAAGCATGTGGAAACTTGGTCCGTCTGGACCGTCTTCACTGCTCTCCCAGCTGTTTCTTATTCGTACCAACATGTGTTTACTATGTTCCATTGGGAATTAAATTATGGAGTGAAATAAACAGGGTTGATGAGAAGTTTAAATCTTTGCAGTTTTTTCTGTGCACTGAACAAAAATATAAAAGTTAACACTTTTGTTTGTGCTCCCCTTTTTCATGAGCTGAACTCAAAGATCTGAGACTTTTTCTATCAAATTTGTAACAATATTTGAGAGAAAAATGTATTTTGTGCACAAAAAATAGTTTTAGATCTTTGGGTTCAGCTCATTAAAAATGGAAGCAAAAACAAAAGTGTTATTTTTTTATATTTTTGTTCAGTATGTTTTAAACATCCCAACTTTTTTGTAAAGGGGCTGTAAAAGAGAAGAAAAAATGTCCAGCGGAGTAAATAAATCTGAGAAATAGAAGTTCCTCTTTTGAGAAATGCCTTTTTTTAAAATTGGTTTACAGCAATCCCACACTGAATATGTACAGAGTACGGACAGTATTTTACTAAACTGGAAACATTGGATAAACTTGTTTTGGGTTCTGTATAAATAATTAGCTAAGCTCCTAAAATGACTATTAAAAGGCTTTAAAGTTTTACTTTAATCAACACTTAATGAAACCCTAATGTTGTGGAACGAGACTAGATAATTTTTATTTCAACCATGCTCATATTAAAAACAAACCGCTGCCTCATGGGCATGTTCCACATCAAATTAGATGGTTTTAGCAGAAATGTAATGAATGCTTTAATTACTTTTTTAAAGATAATCAATCACCAGATGGAACCCAGAATTTAAAATTGTTCAAGCAGACAAGTGCATGCGTTGTGTTGCATCAAACCCAATGTGGTCATTCAAGCCTTCCATCCATCCATCCATTTTCTTCCGCTTATCCGGGGTCGGGTCGCGGGGGTAGCAGCCTAAGTAGGGAGGCCCAGACTTCCCTCTCCCCAGCCACTTGGAGCAGCTCCTCTGGGGGAATCCCAAGGCGTTCCCAGGCCAGCCGAGAAACATAGTCCCTCCAGCGTATCCTGGGTCTTCCTCTGGGTCTCCTCCCGGTGGGACATGCCCGGAACACCTCACCAGGGAGGCGTCCAGGAGGCATCCTAACCAGATGCCCGAGCCACCTCAACTGGCTCCTCTCGATGTGGAGAAGCAGCGGCTCTACTCCGAGTCCCTCCCGGATGACTGAGCTTCTCACCCTATCTCTAAGGGAGAGTCCAGCCACCCTGCGGAGAAAACTCATTTCAGCCGCTTGTATCCGAGATCTTGTTCTTTCGGTCATAACCCAAAGCTCATGACCATAGATGAGGGTGGGAACGTAGATCGATCGGTAAATTGAGAGCTTTGCCTTTTGACTCAGCTCTCTCTTCACCACGACAGACCGGTACAGCGCCCGCTTCACTGCGGACGCTGCACCTATCCGCCTATCGATCTCACGCTCCAGTTTTCCCTCATTCGTGAACAAGATCCCGAGATACTTAAACTCCTCCACTTGGGTAAGGACCTCCTCCCCGACCCGGAGAGGGCACGCTACCCTTTTCCGGCTCAAGACCATGGCCTCGGATTTGGAGGAACTGATCCTCATCCCGGCCGCATCACATTCAGCTGCAAACCGCTCCAGCGAAAGCTGTAGATCACGAGCTGATGAAGCCAATAGGACCACATCATCTGCAAAAAACAGAGAAGCGATTCTAAGGCCACCAAAACGGATCCTCTCAACACCTTGGCTGCGCCTAGAAATTCTGTCCATAAAAGTTATAAACAGAATCGGTGACAAAGGGCAACCTTGGCGGAGTCCAACTCTCACCGGAAACGAGCCTGACTTACTGCCAGCAATGCGGACCAAGCTCTGACACCGGTCGTACAGGGACCTAACAGCCCATATCAAAGGGCCTGGTACCCCATACTCCCGGAGTACCCGCCACAGAACCCCCCGAGGGACGCGGTCGAATGCCTTTTCCAAGTCCACAAAGCACATGTAAACTGGTTGGGCAAACTCCCACGCACCCTCCAGGACCCTGTTGAGGGTGTAGAGCTGGTCTAGTGTTCCACGACCAGGACGAAAACCACACTGCTCCTCCTGAATCCGAGGTTCGACTATCCGACGGACCCTCCTCTCCAGAACCCCTGAATAGACCTTACCAGGGAGGCTTAAGAGTGTGATCCCTCTATAGTTGGAACACACCCTACGGTCCCCCTTTTTGAAT
>JBBPBX010052210.1:0-12278 GCA_038048925.1 Garcialebias charrua
TGCCTCGGCTTGCTAATTCAGGTCCAACAGGGTGGACTAAACTCTTCTGGGAGCCAGAGTCAACCAGAAAACGACGTCCTGACAGGGAGTCTGTGACAAAGAGCAGCTCACCTCGCTCGCCAGCGCCCACAGCTGCTACTGAGCGCCGGCTTCCTCGTTTCCCGACACCCATGCACATGGTGGGATGCAGCGCTTAGCTTTGTTTGCGAACCTCCGGTGGTAGAAACACAAAGAGCTCCCCCGCCGAGTTCGCGCGCCAACAGCTGAAACCGCCGCTGGCTCCTCCATCTCCGTCTGCTCCGGCTCCACCGATGTACTCTGCACCGCGAACCGTCTGGTAGCCAGCAGGACCCGGTCCGCCTCCTCCGCCAAACCCCGGTAATCACCGGTAGATAAACAAGGGGAATTAGCCAAAGTAGCCCTCACTTGCGACGGAAGTTGGCGCAGGAAAATGTGAGGGAAAAGGAAACCCCCATCGTCTGAACCAAGTAGCGACAGCATTTTGTCCATCATGTTCACAGCCGTGCCGTCACCCAAACCCGGCAGCGATAGCAGTTTATCAGCCCTCTCAGTTGAAGTCAAAGTGTACCTTCGAAGCAGAAACTCTTTGAGGGCGCCATATTTGCCCACGTGCGGCGGTGCGCGCAGCAGCGGCATGGCTTTGCGGGTGGACTGCTGATCCAGAGCCGACACGACCAAGAAGTACCTGGTTTCATCTGCGTTCACGCCTCGGAGGCGAAAGAGTGCCTCGATGTGCTGGAACCACGAGACCGGGTCGCTCTGCCAGAACTCCGGGAGCTTAACGCTCGCTGCAGGGGCAGAGTCGGCTGGGTTCGGCTGCAACAGCTGGGCAGACGTCGCGGCGGCGGGGTCCGACGAAGAAACAACATCCTCTTCTGATCTTGACATATTTCACGTCGGGGTCACTACTGAGGCGTGTGAAGAAGGAGAAACAAACTGATCTGCAAGCAGTTGCCTTTAATCCTTCGAGCTTCAAATCCAGAAACAGAATGAATGAAAGAACACACGAACACTTCTTCTTCTTCACCTGGTAAAACCTGGGGAGCACCTCGCTGGCTCCTCCTACTGGGTGAGAGAGATAAGGCCACATACCTCCCCAACACACCACACTTTATTTATTTATCCATCATAAAGATCACAGAAATATTGGGTAAACTGAAAAAGAAAGAATCCGTGAAATTACTATTCAATCTGAATAAGTAAATTAATTAAGGTAAAGAGGCCAGTATTAATATTGACCTCCTCATAATCCTTTACACAAGTAACTAGCTCTTATTAACATTGAAACATTTAAGATACATTTATATGGTGAAATGCTATATATGCTAAGGTGCATTAGGACCTTTAAATTTAGGAAAATTTAAGAGAACCAGTACTAAAAAAAAGGGCTTGATTCTATTTATATTATGAACTTGTATTACTATAATAATGATAAGAATATGGTAGAAGTGGTCCAAAAATTGAAAAGTGGAAGCAACCCACTCCTGTTCTTTCTTCACATCGATGCCTCAAACAAGGTGAAGATGAACCATGTTTTATTAATGATAGTTATATACAAATGGATACACCATAACAAATAAAAACATGATCAAACTTACTTTACAATACTGTACAAACATATGCGTACTTCAACACATCTTTTTAAAAAAATTAAACCGTATATACAGTACTGTAAAGTAATTTCAAAAGGTAGTTAGGATATGATACAAGATTCTAAAGATAAAATATTTGTTCCCATTTTTTTACCACTGTACATGGCCTATGTGCCTTTGGTGAATTCAGTCATGCAACTTTTAACTTATTTTGGCAGACTATGCATGTCTATGGATGAGCTTCATGAGGAATGTGTGACAGCAGCTCCTCACCACAGAAGCTCAGGAGTCCAATGGAACAGCAGAGAGGTGGATCAAGTCTTCAGGCAGCTGACCTCCCAAACATGCAGCTGTTGTATATCCTTTGTCTTCATCCCATCTTCCACTGGATTTGTGGAAATGATTTTCTCTCATGAAAAATAAGTGGACTGATGTGTGAAACAAATGTTCTTCTGAACTAATTAGAAATGAGCTCATTATCAATCTAAATGATGAAATGTCTTGCTCAGAGTTTTACTCTTGGGCTCTGAAAAACAAACCACTCCTTACTGTAGCACGAGCTCTACACAAATACAAATGGAAGAAACAGGTTGACTCCACATAATTATCTACATTATTAAGATTTTTTTGTAGCTTTGTTAAGTTTTAAATTTATGTAATTTTTATTATTAATAAAAATTACAAAACTACTACAGGCATTAACAATCTGCTCACAGACTCGTGTTCGTGCTGCTGTTCGGCATATTGTTTTTGTACTAGTGCTTAGTGTGTATTTAATTAACAAAGTCCATGCTCAGTGCCATTTTTAGTTATCATTTTTCTTAGTTCATATCTTGGATTTTATTAGTTTTTCTTTTACATTTTATTGCTGGATGTAACTGGGACCCTGTGTACATAATTTAGTTCCACCACATGTGGTGCAAACAACAATAAACTCTGAATACTACAAAAAAAAGAGCAAGAATTTTCCATAAGCCAAGGGTTTAGTACCATTTTTTGTTTTAAGTTTTAAAGAAGTATTTGGACACCCAGCTAACAAACCATTGTCCAGTCTACACAGGACAAATGCATGAACCAGTTTTTCTGCATCATTTTTAGATCAGATGTTTCTAATTTTAGTGATGTTATGCAGGTGGAAGAAGGTGGTTCTAGTAACATTTTAATGTGGGGGATAAAAGACATGTCCTCCTGATCAAAAACAACACCAAGATTTTTAACATTAGAACTGGAGGCCAGATTAATGGCATCTAAGTAGGGTGAAAGACTGAAAATTTCATTCTTAAGATGCTCAGGTCCTAAAACTAAAACCACAATCTTGTCTGTGTTCAAAATCAGAAAATTTAGGGTCATCCAGATTTTTGTCTTTAAAACATGCTTGTAGTCCAAGTAGCTGATTGGATTCATTCATGGACAAATATAATTGTGCATCAAATTTTAAAAGAAGTGTTTTTTTCCCTTCTTTTATGTGATCTTAGCATCTAAACTCCAGTAAGAGCACTCTGGTCTACCAACCAGTTTCTCTTAGATGTCCCCAGATCCAGAATGAAATCCAGAGGTGATCGGGCTTTTGGGGTAGCTGCTCCAAAGCTGTAGAACAGTTTACCTGAGAATTTAAAGGCCGCTCAGACTGTTGAGACTTTTAAATCTTTGCGCAAAACTCATCTGTTTTCCTTGGCATTTGATCCAAGCAGTCTGAGAACAAATTTTGAGCAGATTTTATTGTTGTTGTGTTAAATTTATTGCGTTTTAGTGGCACTAGATGCATTTTACTCTTTTATTTTTATCTGTTTTTATTGTAAAGCACTTTGGTCAGCTGCTGTGTGTGCTATACTGTATTGACATTGACCTGGACATTCTGAGGCTATTTCATGACCACTAGATGGCGTGAAAAATGAAAAAAAAAAAAAAAAATCACCAGCCACCACTGTTCAGGACTATGGATTTTACTCTGGCCGTCCTCGGCTGCCTTTGAGTCCCCACTGATCTCTGCATAATGTCGGCATCATTATGTGCTTGTGTGTGAGACTTTTTTCATTACCACATTTTTGACCTTCAGAGGTCAAAAATGTGTTAGGATATTTTTTTGTCTCCAAACCCTGTGTGTTATTTTTCACCACTTTTATGGTCTGTCCAACAGATCTCACTTGCAAATGAGTCTTCGAGGCTCAATGTGACTTATCTGTTTAAATAAAGGTTGAATGAATGAATGTGATTGCTGTGCATATGAACTCTTTGCAGCTTGTTTGCGCCTGTCACCCACTGTGGAGGCAGGACTCCTCAGCGACTAGTCGTGAAAGACGTACCCCTTCTGAGGTAAATTGAACTAGACTTTCATAGAAGCTCTAATAAAAAAGTGAACCATCATCTAGTGGTCGAATATAAAAGTCAAAAGTTTGGTAAAAAAGGTACAAAGAAAAAAACATTGCTGAAAGGAATGTGTTATTTTAAATGAGATGAGATTTAAAAAAAGACAGCAAGGGTTATTATTTACAGCTGAACTGCTTTTATTTAGTGTGGATTTTCATGTGTCTGTTTAAATTTGACTTCTGTCCAAACCTGCGTCCACAAAGATCACAAGCAAATGTTTTCTGTCCTGTGTGGACTATCATGTGTTGGTTTAAATCTGACTTCCGTCCAAACCTACATCCACAAAGATCACAAGCAAATGGTTTCTGTCCTGTGTGGACTATCATGTGTGAGTTCAAATCTGCCTTCAGTCCAAATCTGCGTCCACAAAGATCACAAGCAAATGTTTTCTGTCCTGTGTGGACTATCATGTGTCTGTTTAAAGCTGCCTTCAGTCCAAACTTGCGTCCACAAAGATCACAAGCAAATGCTTTCTGTCCTGTGTGGACTATCATGTGTCTGTTTAAAACTGCCTTCAGTCCAAACTTGCGTCCACAAAGATCACAAGCAAATGTTTTCTGTCCTGTGTGGACTATCATGTGTTTGGTTAAATCTGTCTTCCGTCCAAACCTGCATCCACAAAGATCACAAGCAAATGCTTTCTGTCCTGTGTGGACTATCATGTGTGAGTTTAAATTTGACTTCAGTCCAAACCTGCGTCCACAAAGATCACAAGCAAATGTTTTCTGTCCTGTGTGGACTATCATGTGTGAGTTTAAATTTGACTTCAGTCCAAACCTGCGTCCACAAAGATCACAAGCAAATGTTTTCTGTCCTGTGTGGACTATCATGTGTCTGTTTAAATGTGCCTTTTGTCCAAATCTGCGTCCACAAAGATCACAAGCAAATGCTTTCTGTCCTGTGTGGATTTTCATGTGTGAGTTTAAATATGACTTCTGTCCAAACCTGTGTCCACAAAGATCACAGGCAAATGATTTCTGTCCTGTGTGAACAACCATGTGTCTATTTAGATCACCCTTTTGGTTAAATATTTTTCCACAGTCTTCACAACTAAATGAGTTCTGTCTTGACTGTTTTTTCTTGATTGAGCATCCAGTTTTCTTCACTTTTAAACGTTCCTCGATAGCCAAACAACTTGAAGACGTCTCTGACTGACTCGTCTTGTGAAATTGTTTCCCATGCTCAGTGAAGCTGCAAGATTTGTTGACAGTGTTTATGCCTGACTCAGGAGCTCTGCTCTCCTTCCAGTCTTTGTCACCGTCTTCAGGTTCTGACCCAGAGTCTGATAAGTCTTTTAGCTGAGAGTCAGAGTCCTTCACCTCATCACCTTCATCATCCTCACTGACTTCAGTCTCTGAAGAGCTGCAATCATCTCCATAAGTATTTAGATCTGGGTTCCTGGTAGTTTCTCCTTCTCCACAGTCCTCTCCACCAGTTGCTGCTTTCATCTGGTCAGCTGAGCTGCTGGTTGGAAGATCTTCCTCTTTTACTTGGTGCTGATGAAGCTGTAAAAACAGAGGTTTCTCTTCTTCTTCCTCATTCTTCCAAGGAACAGCAGTGAATGCAAACCCGGTGTCATCAGTCTCCTTTTTCACACAAAACTGCTCTCCCTCTTGACTGGTCCACAGTTCCTCCTCTTCCTCCTTTATGTTGAGGGTCTCTGGATCCTGTTGGTCCACACCAAGCATCCGTACTTCAGGAGCTTCTTCTTTAATCAGCACCATCTGCTGAACATCTGCAGGGACCACTGAAAACATGAACATCAGGCACAATTATAACTTTATATTCACACATATAGTGGTGCTTGAACGTTTGTGAATCTTTTAAAACTTTCTAAATTTCTGCATAAACTGACCTAAAACATTATGAGATTTTCACACAAGTCCTAAAAGTAGATAAAGAGAACCAAGTTAAACAAATGAGAAACATTTTTTTATTTGTGGTCACTTATTTATAGAGGAAAATAATCTAATATTACATGTTTTTTCCTGAGATTTGGCAAGCTGTTCGATCAATAATGCAATACCGTATTTTCCTCCCTATATGTCAGAGTTTTTTTTTTGCATAATTTAAATGTCCTGCGGCTTAGAGGCCGAAGCAACATATTTATGGAATTTTTTCCCATATTTATAAACCAGCAGCACGGTGGCACAACTGGTAAAGCTGCTGCCTCTCAGCGAGCAGGTTCCCGGTTCAAATCCTGGTCTGGGGGCCTTTCTGGGTGGAGTTTACATGTTCTCTCCGTACACGAGTGGTTTGCTCCAGGTACTCTGGTTTCCTCCCACAGACCAAAAACATGCAGGCTGATTGGTAACTCTAAATTATCCCTAGGTGGGAGTGCGAGAGTGAATGGTTGTTTGTCTCATTTGTCTCCATGTGGCCCTGTGATGGACTTGCGACTTGTCCAGGGTGTACCCTGCCAATCGCACAGTGATTGCTGGACATGGGCACCGGCGATCCCCGTGACCCAAAATGGAAGAAGCGGGTAAAAGATAATGGATGGATGGATTTATAAACCAATTATTGGCTGAGATATGACCGTTTTCATTCATTCTGACTGAAAAAAAGAGCAGTACTAGTATCAGCCATTTGATGGTAGCAGAGTAGTAGTAGCAGTAAGGCATGCTTTGTATCATGTAATAGGTAAACGTGGCTATAATGACAAATTCAAAAATGTTAAGACAGATACAACTGGACTTTATTTATTACACTTTATTGTTGTGTTTTCTGAACCATGTCCTGGATGACTGAGAATCTTCACCAGCTACTAATGATACAATCGGCTTGCCATGGTCTCCCCACCTCCGTTCTGCTCGCTGCTTGGACTAACTGTCAAACCAGCTGCACCGCCTCGGCGAAATGCAGATAATTTGACCATTAAAGTGCATTTATTAAGCAATCGTTAGACTGAGACACAGCTTTGCTATAATTTCGAGCAAACAATTGTTCAGGTGCTTTTCTTGTTAAATTTCTCAGAAACGAGCAGCGTTCCTCCCCCTTTTTTCCTCCCTCTGCGCGCTCCCGCAGCACAGAGTCAGCAAAACTATTTTTGAAATTCAGCTGATTTGACCATTAAAGTGCATTTATTAAGCAAACGTTAAACTGAGACATACACTTACTATAATTTCTAGCAAATAAATACCGTATTTTTCGGCATATAAGTCGCAGTTTTTTACCTAATTTGCATATCCTGCAACTTATACGGCAAAGCGACATATTCATGGATTTTCCCCCCATATTTTTAGACCGATTTTTGGCTGAGATATGACCGTTTCCATTCATTCTGACTGAAGAAAATGGAGCAGTACCACTTTCGGTTGCCAGGGGCGCTAAAGGGCCCTCTAGGCTTTTGACGACTACCGGTGTACCTGTATGTGTACGGATATTTTAGAGCAAAAAAAAAAAAAGTTCTGCTGGATGGACAGCGTGTGCGTGCACATCATGCTGCAATTTAAAGATAAAATTAAAGTGTTTAACTCCATTCCTGCCTTCATCCTGGGAGGCTTGACCAAGCTTCAAAGCAACTCTGGCTCCGGCATCCAGCCTTTGGGAGGAGTGGATGGTGGACGGAGAGCACAGCTTCACGGCTACAGGACGGATGTGCCACGCAACGTTCCAGCAGGTCCTCGGATGGTTGGATAATGTGTGGACCTCAGTCAGTAAAGAATCCATCCGTCGGGGTTCAGGAAGGCCAGGATGTTTGCTGGACATGGAGTTGGAAGAGGAGGCAGTGCTCTGAGCTGCATCAACTACAGTTACCTCCGGAGTTGGCAGAACTCTTCACCAGCGACACAGAGGATGAAGAATTCAACGGGTTTGAATAAAAATAAATAAATAGGTGTTTCTGTCATCATTATGGGCGGGTGAGCGTGTAGTAATTTTAAAGCCGCTTTATTTCGTCTGCTTCATTTTGCCGGCTTCATTTTGCCAAGTTTTAACCGCCAAAGTGCATTTATTAAGAAAAATTCAGCTCAGACACACCTTTGCTATTCACCTTATTCCTGATTTCGCGCCACTACCCATAATTCATAGCGGAAGCCGGATCTTTACTTCCGCCCGCGGTCCCGCGCTGTTTTCCGTTGTGGTGTAACACAGTTGCTAGCGATTTAATTTTTCTTACACACACGTTTCCTTTACCTGACGTAAATGGCAGCACATCAGAGATGGATACATTCCAAGGATGTTTTTAAAAGCTGCGAAGACGTTAACTGTGCCTCACCTGTCACTGCTCAGTCCGTGAGCAGTGACAGGTGAGGCACAGTTAACGTCTTATCTCACTGCTCACGGACAGGCTGACTGGACACACTGTGGAAGGTACATCACTTATCTGGATATCAGAATATTTAGATCACAGCCAGACATTAATATAGTCAGAGTTCAAGTCTGTGCTGTGAATGAAAGCAGACATTTAATAGAAAATTTGTTGAAAATGTCACAAGTAAAATGTACAAAGTTGAAATGCATGCTGTTTAATTAATTAACAAGTTGATGATAAAGTAGTTCTATATTTTCTGCAATCTTCAAAGACAAGATAATATGAAATATGTACATTGTTGTTTTGAGAAAATCATGTGTTGCCATTTAAAGCTGCAGTATGTAGCTTTTTTTATGAACATATTTCTTCACTCTGTCACTACCTCCTGACAGACTGATGTTAGCCAGGTAATCTCTGAAAAAATTAAAAAAAAAATATTGTCCCCTTGCTTCTCCAGGTGGTAAATAAGCATTTCTAAAAAGAAAAGGTGACCCGCCATTTTCCAGCCAATAAAAACAGAGTTTGTAACCAGCCAATAAAAACAGAGCTTGAATTTGAATCAGCCAATAAAAACAGAGCTTGAATTTGAAATTCAACAGACCACAAGGGGGCAGAGCCACATATGGCTCTGAGGGGGAGGGATCAGAATGCTTTGCCTGTTGAAAATATTTCTAACTGCTGCAGTTCTACAGAAACTGCATACTGAACCTTTAAAGAAGAACCTGTTACATTGTGGTTGAATAAAACAAAAAAAGAAGTCATTTTTCAGTTGATTGCATCAAACGTACACTATTGCATAAGCTTTTCAACAAAAACATTCATGGTGTAGAGTATATATACAAAAGAGAAACATAGAAATTATTTGCTATACTGTATCTAAAAATTACTGTGTTAAGGTACTCTCTCAGGTTGTAGAATCTTCAATCACCAGCAGATGCCCAGGAGATGGATGGAAACTTGACTTGGTCCAGAAGTTTTGTGTAGTCGTACACAGCAACAAATGAGTTAAAATAAAATCTTCTATAAATAAATCTGCTGTTCATTTACATTTGTTCTTTTTGTTGTTATTTCAATAATTAAGATACACTGTTTAATGTCTAATAATGTGAAGTAGTTTCATTGTGATGTCACCCCTACTACTCATTCTAATACACATAAATAAAAACTAAAGGTCTTGATTGTTCTTTGGCCAGTGTAGTGTTTTATTCACATGTGCAAAACATAAAAACAATGGCCCTCATTCATGAAACTGTTCGTATTCTTATCCTACGTTTCTCCCACTTTTGTTCTTAAGAAGCGTTCGTAAGAACATGCCACGTCAGATCCAACAAACTCTTCTATCCACAGGAAAAGCGTGTAAACGGGCTGCTTAAAGTTGATGAATCTCACCTGTTCTAAACAGCTGCGCGTGCACGCGTGAGCTTATTTACATAATTCCCACGCCTCAAAACGCCATATAAGGCTACGTTTCCTGCCTCAGAGGCAAAACGTGTACGTTCATAAAATGACAGCGAAAAGTAAAAAAGAAGAACTCTACCGGTGAGGAGGATGAAGTTCTTGTTTCCTTGATCAAGAAAAGAAAATCTGTCCTTATTAGCAGCGTCACTCATGGAAGTAAATGACCAGCTAAAACCAAAGAAAGTTTGTTTATAATAAATGTGGACCTCGAAACATGCATGCGTACTGGTGGCTTACTGGTTAAAGCATTGCACTGTTAGCTGTTCCTAACCTTTTTTCTACACCTCGTGGGATCGAGTCCCACAAGGTATGATTCTTTTTTTTTCCTTCTTACTTTAGATTATTTATTCATTCCAAATTAAAAAGGCTTTATGCTTTATTTCTTGTTGTATTGTAAATAGTTTTCTTGTGTTTTTTAAATCTGGAATGAATTAAAAAAAAAAAAAAAACGTTGTCCTCCCACGGGAGGCGATCCCATGACCTTCGGAACTGCGACGCAGTGCTCTACTGACTGAGCCACATCAGAGCTATGACAGCAGCTGGAGGAAGTCTGTGTAAAGTCTGGCTTACCGAAGTCTGCGATACCGCGGCAAATTAAACTTAAATTAATTCATGGTTTAAGTTGATTTCAGTTTGAGATCTTCATATTAATATTGTAGTGTTAGAAAACGGCATTGATAACAAATTGATTTTCATTTAAATACTTTAATCCGTTAGTCATTATTACATTTAAAATTATAATTCGACTTCAAACAGAACCTATTGTCAAAAACAATTGTGGTGCGTGACTTTTTTAAACTCTAAACATTTCCTAAATAACGAAATATGAAGTTATTTGTGGAGTAATGCTGTCTGGATGACAGCAGACGGACCGCTCGTAAAATATACGACAGGTCCGGACCACACGTAGATTTTGTTCGTATCTGAAAAAAATCGTAGGATACGTAAACATTGTTGAATGCCACATATGCTCCTAAATCACTCGTAAGCACAGTTTAAGCACAAATCTGTGCGTACGAACGGTTCATGAATGAGGGCCATTCATTTTGCTTATAAGTTGTCATCATCCAGGAGACTGACAAAGTTCAGAATAAAAGCTATAATTCTAAATTTAAAACAGTTGAAACTGAATACTGTACAATATGAGAACTGTGGGTGGTTTTGTCTTAATGAAAATTAATTGGCACAGAATAAAGATCAAAAACAATTCAACAAGGAATGATGGAGACCAGCAAACTGGAACAGATTCCTCTTCACGTGGAACTGTCCGATTTCAGCCAACTCCACAGGAATCTAAGACTGGAACCAGGTCTAGGATCTGAGACTGGACCCAGGTGTAGGATCTCATCTCTGGACGGATCTCGTCCCTTCACCCTCCTGTAAAGTAGAAAAAGAAAACTTGTCTTGTCATAGACAGTGTGTATAGTACAGTATTTGTACTAAAATGTGAGTAAATAAAGCATTTACTTAACATCTGTCATTAAATAATATAAATAAATATAAATAATATAAACACATGTGTGTATAACACACACATACCAGTAGTTATATTATTTAATGACAGATTTGTTAAGTAAATGCTTTATTTACTCACATTTTAGTACAAATGTAGCTTCATGTGCAGTCTTCTCCTCTTTAATTCACATAATTATTTTAAGTGTGCTTTAATAACTCTGGTTTAATGACGGGTCAGGTTTTGAGGCCTACTGTCTTTGTTGACCCGGTCTGTCTTGGAAAAAAGATGTGTAACTGTCTCAATCATATCTAACCAGCTAAATAACAGTTTAACTAAAATAACACACAGCCAAAAAAAGTCCAGGCTCAACAAGAACAAGAACCAGACATTTGTTGTGAGTGTAACCGTGTGGAAGTTAGCATGTAAAGTAGCGACATGCTAAGCTAACCACAGCTAACCACAGCAGCAGAGACGATAAATCATGAAAAAAAAAACAGCTACTAAACAGACTGTTATACTCTAATATTGTTCTGACATTGTTTCACAAAATGACTTATATAGAATATTTTGTTTACCGAACTAAAGTTGATCGGAGCGCGACGTCTTCGAGAGCAGGTCCGAGCCAGACTCAGACAGAGGAAGGAGCTGCTGTCAGCTCCTTTGATGGAGATAAATCCTTCATGTTTACAACAGCGCTTTGTTCAAACGTATAACGGGCTGTAACACCCTCTAACCCAGCAAGAAACAACCAAAAATTTTTTAAAAACGAGACAAAATTAACTGGTGAGCAGGCATGTATTTCACAGCAAAACACCGGTAGCGGTGGCGGGGACACCGGTAGATGACTTCCGCCGGAAGAATACAACCGGGAGAGGGCGGTACAGGACTGTCATGGCGGCCTACATAATCTTTTCTGGAATAAGGTGGATAATGTCAGCAAACAAATATATTTTTTAGGTGTTTATCTTGTTTAAAAAAAATAATTCATTTGTCAATGTTTATTAAATCCTTCAACGGTTAAACAGTTAAGCCTACAGTGATAACAGATGTTGACAATATCAGTATTGCAAGTATGCAACAATTGAGTAATTATACAGAGAAGGACTTGAGTTTTTAACATTTCCCCCCC
>JBBPBX010052210.1:12498-24293 GCA_038048925.1 Garcialebias charrua
AGAAAATAAACTGGTGTCCTGGCTTGTTTTTCAAAGCAAACCACACACTACAGGACTTCCGGCGGAAGTTTACCACCGGGAGGGGGCGGCACCGGACTGTCATGGCGGCCTACATGAGCTTTTGGCGAAAGAGGTGGATAGGTAGGGATATTTTGTCCTTTCCAGTGTCTTAATATGACTCGTTTTGCTGTGGTGAGGGCTATTTTTAACCATTGTGCTTTTTTGTTTCCATTTTGATCTTGTAGTCTAAGAAGTTAAGGAGTCCCAGTGTAGGTGTCAAAAGTAAGTTGGAGTTAAGGGTGCTATTAATTTTCCCCATAACCTCCTGCCAATAGGAAGTTAGGCTCGGACATGTGATGAACATATGAAGCATGTCTCCTACATTTTGTTTACATCACCAGCAGGTATCAGAGTTATTTATTCTAGCTCTAAATAATTTAACTGGTGTCCAGTATATTCGTTTCAAAATTTTGAACTGTATAAGTTTGGAGCGTGCATCCCTCATGGGCTTTAACATTTGTTTGATTATTGCACTCCACTCTTCTTCTGTAAACTTTTTGTTTAATTCTGATTCCCATACCTTTTTAAGTCCTACATTAATATTACAAGTGTTCTCGATCAGGTAGTTATAGATCTGACTTACTCGTCTTGAGGAGTCTTTCAATTTATTAAACATGGTGTGTATTGGAGACTCTGTGGGAATAATTGCCTCAGATTTCTTTAATTTTGTAAGGCAGTCTCTTATTTGTAAGAACTTCCAAAATTCTTTGTAGTTTAGACTGTATAATTCTTGAAATTGTTGAAAAGACAATAAAATACCATTTTGAAAGAAGCAGTTTATCCTCTCTATCCCTTTTGTATGCCAGCTCCTCCAAAAGATCATTTCCCCCCCTATTTTTATTTTTGGGTTATTCCACACTGAGGCTGTTCCTTGAGTGAAGGGACAGGTATTATTTTTTTATGTAACCGCTGCCAAATGTTTTTAGTATGCATCATAATTGGGTTGGATTTAACTCCATCATTCGGCTGTTGGGATAGATAATCAATGGCTTTGAACGGGGCATTTACTTCACCTTCCAAGTTCGCCCATCGTTTAACATAAGTGATGTTATTTGTGCACTTATAAAAGCTTCCTGGTAAAGTTGCATGTTTGGCAGTCGTAGTCCTCCATATTCTATTTTAGCTTGGAGTTTTCGGATAGACATTTTGGGTTTTTTCCCCTCCCATATAAAGCTGTTTATTATTTTGTCCAAGGTCTTGAATATAGAGTGTGGGATTTTAAGAGGTAATAAATTGAATAGGTAATTTAGTTTTGGTGTAATAATCATTTTAATGGCCTGGACTCTGCCCCATAGTGATATTTGTAACTTGTCCCACCCCTTTAAAAGTAAGTTTATCTTATTTATCACAGGTTCAAAGTTGTCCTGTACGATGTTTTCCAGGCCCGGGTTCAGCAGTATGCCCAAGTATTTAAGGTTTTTTGGTACCCACTGAAATTTCCACTTTTGTATATGAGTTTTATAACAAAACTTTGACAGGGGCATCACCTCACATTTAGACCAGTTAATCTTGTATCCGGATAGTTCAGAAAAATTGTTGATCAGATTAAGTAAAGGAGGTAATGATTCCTCAGGATTTGACATTAGGAGCAGCACATCGTCTGCAAAAATTAACATTTTGTTGTCTAGTCCACCCATTGTTATACCTTTTATTATTTTGTTTTGTCTGATGGCCTGAGCCAAAGGTTCGAGTGCAATAATAAAAAGCAGAGGTGAGAGTGGGTCTCCCTGTTTGGTCCCACGTTCAATTGAGAATTGAGTTGATCTTGATCCATTAGTTGTTACAATCGCTTTTGAGTCTGTATAGATCATTTTGATTATTTCTAAAAAGGAGTTCTGAAACCCAAATTTTCCGAGTGTATAATATAGATATCTCCAGCTGACCCTGTCAAACGCTTTTTCCGCGTCGAGTGACAGGGCTGCTACAGGAAAGTTTAAATGTTGGGCCTTCCAAATCAGATGTAATAAACGTCTTAGACTATCAGATGAGGTTCTGCCCCTGACAAAGCCCGTTTGGTCCGGGTGTATAATTGATGTTATAATTTTATTGATCCGCAGTGAAAGTATTTTTGTGAATAATTTTGCATCACAGCACAGTAAGCTTATTGGCCTATAGCTGGAACACTCCAAAGGGTCTTTCCCTTTTTTTGGAATGAGGGTGATTAGAGATTCCTTCATTGATCTGGGGAGCCGATGCGATTCAATAGCTGAATTGAAGGTTTTTAATAATTCTGCACCTAGTTCAGATGTAAATTTTTTATAAAACTCATTAGGAATACCGTCCAAGCCTGGAGTTTTCCCATTGGGTGATATTTTAATGGTTTTAACGAGCTCTTCCATAGTTATAGGTCTTTCTAGTTGTGAGGCATTCTCTTTGGACAATTTCTGAAGATTTAATCTTCCAAAAAACTTTTCTGCTGCATTTAGATCAAATTGCCCTTCTTGAGAATACAGATGCTTGTAGAAATCCTTGAATATTTTATTAATTTCTTTCTGACTAGTAACTACGCTCCCCTCCCCATTCTTTATTGCATTAATTTGACGCGCTGCTTGTTTGGCTTTTAATTGGCTTGCTAATAATTTATCAGCTTTATTACCTGATTCATACCATCTCTGTTTGATCCTGAAAAGAGAATATTCTGTTTTTTTGGAAAATATTGTATTTAACTCATATTTAGCTTTGACTAATTTATCAAAGGTCGATGAATTAAGATTTTCCGAATATTCCCTCTCTAATTTCTTTATCTCATTTTCATAGAGATTTATGTTTTGGGAATCTTGTTTTTTGATCCGGGAGGAGTGTTGTATCAGTATTCCCCTAATGTATGCTTTGAACCCGTCCCAAATTGAGTTTTGGTCTGCCGTATTGTTATTGTTTATAAAATATTCAGTAATTAGTTCTCTGAGTTTTTTGCATAGGTCAGCATCATTTAGTAAACTGGTGTTCATCCTCCAGCTCTTAGCCCTTTCCTGTTGAGATCTCATTTGTAAAACTAGGTCTATGGGGGCGTGGTCAGTTAGTGCAATCGAACCAATATTGCAATTCCCAACACTTTCAATCAGAGAGTGTGAGAGTAAAAAATAGTCTATTCGACTATAAACCGAGTGCCTACTTGAAAAAAAAGTATAATCTCGTGCTGAAGGGTTTAGGAGCCTCCAAATGTCTGTTAGTCCAGCATATTTGCACAGGGCTTTAATCGCTTCCTGAGTTTTGCAAGTTTTAGGAATTGATTTCCCAGATCTATCCAAAACAACATCTAAGACTTGGTTGAAGTCTCCTGCTAAAACAGTTGGGAAGTCTCCAAACTCCATTAAAATTGTCTTTAGTTGTAAGAAAAAGTCTGGGTCCTCTATATTAGGTGCATATATATTAGCTATAATAATGATTTGTCCTGAAATATTGGCTCGCAGAACAATTACGTGGCCTTCTTTGTCTTTATATTCTTTCTCCACTTGAATTGTAAGGTGTTTAGAGAATAAAATTGACACGCCCCTTTTTTTCTGTTTGTAAGTATTTTGGTAAGCCTGTCCCACCCACCTGTCTTTAATTCTGTTGACGTCTTTCTCCAACAGGTGTGTTTCCTGCAGCAGCATCATATCTGCCTTTTTCTGTTTTAAATATTTGAGTATTTTGTGTCGTTTAGCGTAGGAGCCCAGACCATTAACATTCCAAGAGGATATTTTAATTATGGTCTCCATCTTTTATTTCCATTTAACGAGAGTAATAGTGAGGCCTTCATTATGTCTTGTGATATGGCAGTTGTGTGTGGCGTAAAACAAAGAAAGATACGCTTCTTCCTTTTCAACCTGGTTTCTGGTGTCCATATCTAGCAGTCATAGTGTGAGAGGCGGGGGACACCCTGGACACATCTCAAATCCATCACAGGGACACATGGAGACAAACAAGACAACCATAGGGACAATTCAGAGTTCTTCTTTTTCTTCTTCTTTCAGCTGCTCCCTTCAGGGGTCACCACTTTCCTGACGCAACCACAGAGCTACCACAGCCCTCTGTGTGGAGCAGAGAGCTGCTATCTTGGTCACACGGGCGAGCAGATGGTGGGGGTTAAAGGCCTTGCTCAAGGGCCCAGAGTAGGGAAAATGGGTGCTTCATCTTTCCCACCCACATTTTGATGTTGTCGGGCCGGGGTTTTGAACCCACCTTCCAATAACAAGCTCACCCTCTCTGACCTCTGCACCACAACTCCCCAGCCCAAGTACTAACCAATCACACACAAAACCATTTTTGTTGGAATTCACTCTGTCTGTTAGCAAAATATCTTATCAACCAGTTGACTGATTTTATTGATCCTCTCAGTAAGCAATCAATAGACGTACATCCAAATCTGATAACTACTGAAGGAAACACATTTTAAGATGGTCAACTGTCATATGAGTTTAGCAGGCACAAACATAAATACAACTCATTACGTTTTAGAAATATTAAACAAACGTGATGTGGTAGTAGCTGAGACTCATTCCCAACACATACTTAAAGCACTTGTACAAAGCACATAATGTTTTCTTATTTAACTAAATGGCCAGGCAGCACAGTGGAGCAGTTGGTAGAGCTGCCGCCTCTCAGCAAGTAGGTCACACCGGTTCAAATCCCGGCTGGGGGCTTTTCTGGGTGGAGTTTGCATGTTTGCTCCGTGCATGCGTGGGTTTTCTCTGGGTACGCCCGTTTCCTCACACAGACCAAAAACATGCATGTTAGACTGATGTACTCTAAATTGTCTCTAGGTGTGAGTGACAGAGTGAATGGTTGGTTGTCTCATTTGTTTCTGTGATGGACTGGAGATCTGTCCAGGGTGTCCCCGGCCTCTCACACAGGGACTGCGGGACATGGGCACCAGTGACTCCCACGAACCGAAAAGGAAGAAGCAGGTAAAATATATCCTGATGCATGCTCAAGGTAAAATTCAATGGATGTACTAAATGGCCATAAATTGTGGGATTCCTGGGTTTTCATTCTTCTTTCCACAGCTAATGACATCAACTCACTCCACCTGCTGCTGCTCTGAGGAGGACTGCCTGGTGGTGTATTTAAGCTCCTGCCAGGCACCTCTTTAGTGCTGGGACATCATCTACCAAATGTTAATTTGAGTACAGCCAACTAACCTCTTGTTGCAGCTGGTTCTCACCAGCTGTGATTCCTCCAGGACCTTCCATGGCCTATACTTCAAGTCTTCCCTAGGATCTCATCTCTCCACTGGGCTCTACAATGGTGTCCGTTAAACAACCATCTCCAAATAGATCCCAACTGGGTCAACCTCTCCTCTCTCCACCACCAGTTACCTCCAAACTGGTTCCTCTGCAAAACCCAGGACTCTCCTCTCCTCCTCGGCCTGTATCGACATTGACACAAACCTGATACAAATGTTATTTCTCAGCATAAGATGATTTTAGTTTAAAACTTAGTCATGAAATATGACATATGATAGGCATGCCAGACCTTTAACTTAAGTGGTCTTGATCAGTTTTCTGTATTTTTGGGGGGTTAACTTTGGCTATCTTTTAACTTATACGGTAATTTCAATTAAATACATTTTATTTTCTGTTTTTGTTTTTGTTTGCCGTGGTTTATTGACACTTAACTCTGATTAAGTGTGCCAGTCATCTTGAATTGGGTTGATTCCAAAAGTTGTAGATGTGCTCCCATCCCCCCCCCACACACACACACACAGACAATTACAGTACATGATTAGCTGCCTTTCATGGCAGGGGTTGCTAAATGTTGTAGTGAGTCATTCTTTACGTGTGTAGCAGTGTGGCTATAAATCCTATGCATTTCACTTTAAACTTCTTCATATATTATTTAAGGACCAATCATCACAGTTTCATTTACTGGAGGAATTGAATACACTCCATTTTGCAGAATAGAGTAAAAGTTGAAAACTTGACCTTTAAATGCGTGCTCCTTTAATCTCGCGTCTTATCTGTTATCTGCTGACAGAGAGCAGAACGTCCTGACGACTAGCAGTGAGAAGCAGCAGAATGTAGAAAAACTTGAGATTAACTAGTAATGAGATTTAGAGTGGGCAGGTTTATGAGAGAAGGTATTAAACATGAGTGAAAGTTAGAGCTGGCTGGTCTCATTGTACTGCTGTTTTCTGCCTTGTGGAGGAAACTGTGACAAATCTACTGGGGTGACTGTTGACTGGCAACAGCAATGACCTCTACACTCAGTCACCCCAACCCCCAAATATACCATCCTCCAAACACACATCCATTTTCACCAATACATCACCCCCACCCCTGCTGCTCCTCAGATGAACCTGAGGTCAAGACCAGAGGTAATTAGCACAGAGCTGAAACAATAGTGTGCCTTTCAGCTGATTGCTATCAGAGTAGTGGTGTGTGTGTGTGTGTGTTTCGGCATTCACACGTACATGCAAAAGAAAAAAGAAGTTGATGGATGGTATGGAAAAAAACAGGAGCTAACCACGGACCTGATGGATAAAACCAAATGTAGAAATATTTGCGCAGGCAGAGAAAAACTGAGTGTTTAAAATACATTGGGGGCTGAGATGGGCAGGGCAGCTGACTCGGGACCCAAAAGTCCCAGGCTTGATCCCCAGTCATTGCACATCTCATGGTGTCTCTGAGCAGGACATCCAATCCCTAATTTATCCCACTGGCACCCACATAGCTTCCCACTGCTCCACCTGGGTGTATCCCAGGTGCAATGAGCCAAATGCAGAGAAGTGATTTCACCATTTGTATGGGAACATACAATGATGGCAACACACAACACATTACTATTATACATTTTGTCAGCTCAAGCCACCAGTCTGCTTGTGTTCTGCAATAGAGCATGAAGAGCACAAAACATGTTGATACCCCCAGACTAATGAACATTGATAGAGACTAGAGTGTTTGAGCCATAAAACCTCTGAGAACAGTCGGTTTAGACTCTCACCAGTCAAACCATCCATCCATCCATCCATCCATTATCTTTTACCCACTTCTTCCATCCCGGTGCCCATGTCCAGCCATCACTGTGGGAGAGGCGTGGGACACCCTGGAAAGGTCTCCAGGCCATCTCAGGGACACATAGAGACAAATGAGACAAACATTCACTCTCTCAGTCACACCTTGGAACAATTTAGAGTCACCAATCAGTCTAACATGCATGTTTTTGGTCTGTGGGAGGAAACTGGAGTACCCGGAGAAAACCCACGCATGCACAGAGAGAACATGCAAACTCCACCCAAAATGGCACCCGGCCGAGGTTTGATCAGGCGACTTTCTCACTGAGCGGCAGCAGCTCTACCAACCATGCCACCCGCCAGTCAAACCAGCCTTCCTCAACTGGTATTTCTCTACCAGTCAAAGAGTAAACACTATGAAGTTTGCGGATGCCTACAGGTGACAAACCACCAAAACTGTGTAATAAAATACTTGAGAATTCCCACTAATATAAGGCTCATGTTTTCAGTGTCATAAGATGTGATGGACTTTTAGTTACAACTAACATAATTAATAAACTATTGGACTTTTTTTTTTATTTATAGCTCAGATTAGTAATAATTTTAGCAAAACAGTTGGATTAAAATAGCTACGTTTTGTTTAAAATGTAATTGACATCTTGAAAAGTGTGTTTTCTATACAAAGTTAAAATAAAATTAATCTCTAACATTTTGTAGAATCGAATAATCAAGCTAACAACTAGTCAGAGTGAAGCCAAGACCAGAGTGGGTTAATGCTGTTATTAAACAACTCCAGGCTTAAACATTTCACATGAAAATGTTTATGAACTTTTATAAAACTTTTAATTTTTTTTAAGACATGACTATTCTTGTTATTTGCCATTGTTAAAAGTGGCAGCTAATGTTAGCACAGGGCAGTCTGGCCCACGTCTGGACAGAATTAATGCTACTCCTGTCAGAATAATACAAAATATAATGTGATTATAAGATTTATAAAACAGTGTTTGCATGAACGGCTGTGAACATTTTGGACCTGAAGTTATTTTACAGTAAGTCTCATCAATCCACTGTGGTTTGGCCACACTCAAATTAGCCATTAGCTTGTCAATTCAGTCAAAATCACAATCCATTTATCCAAACTAAGACTGTATTAGAGGCTATCACAAGAAATATAATAAATCACAACCTCTCCACATGAACCCACTTCAAAAGGTTTGTGTTTTCTCTTTGATTCCAGCTTTCTGCTTTCAGATTTGCAAGAATGAGCACAGGCCTTAAATAAGTTTTAAAAACCAACAAACGTGCCCCCATATGCAGTTTCTGAAACTGACAGGAGTGTGCCCACAGATAAAAAGAGACACCACTCCAGCCTCAGAAAGTCGTGCTTTTCAGAATTTGTGGTGCACCACAGCCTGCAGGATAATCTTATGCCGTTCCTTTCTGTTTTAGTAGTCCGCAGGGTAAGGCTTAGGAGCAATAATAGGTCCTATCTATGGCAGCAGGTCACTGAGGGTAACCACACTTCTGGCATCAGCAAAGAAAAATCAGCTGCTTTATTTTAGCAGGCACAGGAGTGGAACAACATTCTTCCAAAAAGATCTTCCTTTGTTTGATGAAGGGATGATGGATGAAGTAGGCTGTCCAAAAATCTCCTGTGTTTTTATTTCATACAAATATTTTAAATAGAAAGAGAAAAAAAACATGTCTGGCGAAAGCTGTAGATCACGACCTGATGAAGCCAATAGGACCACATCATCTGCAAAAAACAGAGAAGCAATTTTAAGGCCACCAAAACGGATCCTCTCAACACCTTGGCTGCGCCTAGAAATTCTGTCCATAAAAGTTATGAACAGAATCGGTGACAAAGGGCAACCTTGGCGGAGTCCAACTCTCACTGGAAACGAGCCTGACTTACTGCCGGCAATGCGGACCAAGCTCTGACACCGGTCGTACAGGGACCTAACAGCCCATATCAATGGGCCTGGTACCCCATACTCCCGGAGTACCCCCCACAGAACCCCCCGAGGGACGCGGTCGAATGCCTTCTCCAAGTCCACAAAGCACATGTAAACTGGTTGGGCAAACTCCCACGTACCCTCCAGGACCCTGCTGAGGGTGTAGAGCTGGTCCAGTGTTCCACGACCAGCACGAAAACCACACTGCTCCTCCTGAATCCGAGGTTCGACTATCCGACGGACCCTCCTCTCCAGAACCCCTGAATAGACCTTACCAGGGAGGCTTAAGAGTGTGATCCCCCTATAGTTGGAACACACCCTACGGTCCCCCTTTTTGAATAGGGGAACCACCACCCCAGTCTGCCAATCCAAGGGAACTGCCCCCGATGTCCACGCGATATTGCAGAGTCGCGTAAGCCAACACAACCCCACAACATCCAGAGCCCTAAGGAACTCAGGGCGAATCTCATCCACCCCCGGAGCCCTGCCACCGCGGAGCTTTTTAACCACCTCGGTGACCTCAGCACCAGAGATTGGAGAGCCCGACCCAAAGTCCCCAGGCTCCGCTTCCTCAGTGGAAGACGTGCCAGTAGGATTGAGGAGGTCTTCGAAGTATTCCGCCCACCGACTCACAACATCCCGAGTTGAGGTCAACAGCACGCCATCCCCACCATAAATGGTGTTGGTCGCGTACCGCTTTCCCCCCCTGAGACGCCGGATGGTGGACCAGAATCGCCTCGAAGCCGTACGGAAGTCATTCTCCATGGCCTCTCCGAACTCCTCCCACGCCCGAGTTTTTGCCTCAGCAACCACCCGAGCCACATGCCGCTTGGACTGTCGGTACCTATCTGCTGCTTCCGGGGTCCCACAGGCCAAAAAGGCCCAATAGGACTCCTTCTTCAGCTTGACAGCATCCCTCACCGCCGGTGTCCACCACCGGGTTCGAGGGTTGCCACCACGACAGGCACCAACAACCTTGCGGCCACAACTCCGATAAGCTGCCTCGACAATAGAGGCGCGGAACATGGCCCACTCGGACTCAATGTCCCCCGCCTCCCTCGGAACGTGTTCAAAGCTCTCCCGGAGGTGGGAGTTAAAGCTCCGTCTTACGGGAGACTCTGCCAGACGTTCCCAGCAGACCCTCACAATACGTTTGGGTCTGCCAGGTCTGACCGGCATCCTCCCCCACCATCGGAGCCAACTCACCACCAGGTAGTGGTCAGTTTGTGACGGTTTTACAAAAGTTGGTTTATTAAAAAGGGGTGCCAGCCAGGTATCCCTCCTGACAGTTAGGATTAACACTTTTGAATTACTTTTGTATTATTTTATTTTTTTAAACCTGTCACACAAGGACCATCCACTTTAATGGTGTTGACCCTTTAACACCTTGAATGACAAAATATATATACACATTTTTTTCTTCTTCTTTTTTTCACACAACAAACAAACAAAACATCATCCTTTTTCTTTTACACAAAAAACAAACAAAACATCATCCACATCATTTCTCTTTTTTTTTCTTTCAGGTTTATATTTTTAAATGTCCATAAACAAAATAAACACAAATCCCCCCCTCAAAAAGAAAGTTCTTAAAGTCTTTTTTCTTGTCTTCCACAATCAAACAGGTCAAGGCTCCCATATATTTACTGCTCCCATATTTTACTGCTCCACAGCAAGAGAGGTCTCAGATAAAGCAGAATCAGAAATCCATAGGTTGTTTTTGTTTTTGTCATGAATAATGAACTGGGTGACGTCACACGCTTCCAGGATCTCCGGATTCACGGCGGAGAGCGCACAGGAGTAGATGCACGTTTCCTTTTTGTTTGTTTCTGTCGGTCCACGGTGATGACTTCCAGCAGGAAGTGAAGGGAACAGGCGAGGGATTGCACAACCTCGGATTAAAGTTTAATTGTTTGCCCAGAGATGCAACACTAGTGGAATCCTTGACTCTCTGGTCTGGAGAGAAACTGCCATCTTTTAACTGGAAGGGTAAACGAGCTTGAACAGTGGAGCAATCAGGTGAGTTCACAGCTGTGATCCAGGTGCGTCTTTAAGTGTGGCAGGATGGGAGGGGCCAAGGGAGAACAAAAAGTGATGAGAGCAGCTCTGAAAATGAGCAGGCTGTCACAAGTTGACAGCTCCGCCCCTCTCTTCACCCGAGTGTCCAGGACATGCGGCCGCAGATCAGATGAGACGACAACAAAGTCGATCATTGAACTACGACCTAGGGTGTCCTGGTGCCAAGAGCACATATGGACACCCTTATGCCTGAACATGGTGTTCGTTATGGACAATCCATGACGAGCACAGAAGTCCAACAACAGAACACCACTCGGGTTCAGATCAGGGGGGCCGTTCCTCCCAACCACACCCCTCCAGGTCTCACTGTCATTGCCCACGTGAGCGTTGAAGTCCCCCAGCAGAACAAGGGAGTCCCCAGGAGGCGCACCCTCCAATACCCCCTCCAAGGACTCCAAAAAGGGTGGGTAATCTGCGCTGCCGTTTGGCGCATAGGCACAAACAACAGTCAGAGCCCGTCCCCCCACACGTAGGCGAAGGGAGGCTACCCTCTCGTTCACCGGGGTGAACCCCAACGTACAGGCACCAAGATGGGGGGCAACAAGTATGCCCACTCCTGCTCGGCGCCTCTCACCAGGGGCAACTCCAGAGTGGAAGAGTGTCCAACCCCTCTCAAGGAAACTGGTTCCAGAGCCAGAGCCATGCGTTGAGGTGAGTCCGACTATTTCTAGCCGGAACCTCTCAACCTCACACACTAGCTCAGGCTCCTTCCCCACCAGAGAGGTGACATTCCATGTCCCAATGGCCAGCTTCTGTAGCCGAGGATCAGA
>JBBPBX010052211.1:0-24292 GCA_038048925.1 Garcialebias charrua
CAGAGAGGATGCTAACGATAACAAGCTGCCTTTTTTGGACTGTTTGGTGCATATGGAGGGAGAGGACAGTCTCAACATTGAAGTTTACAGAAAACCAACCCACACAGACCAGTATCTTCTGTTTGACTCTCACCATCCACTGGAGCACAAACTTTCTGTCATCAGAACCTTACAGCATCGGGCAGAACACATCCCCACAAGGACAGAAGGGAAGGAAAAGGAACAGAAACACATCAACAAATCGCTGCAAACATGTGGATATCCCAACTGGGCTTTTGTCAAGTCAGCAAGGAAATCTGCTAAACACAATAATGAACAGAAAAAGTCTAACAGACGGAAAAACATTGTCATTCCTTATGTTGCTGGAGTCTCAGAGAATTTCAGAAGGATTTTCAACAAACACAACATCCCAGTACATTTCAAACCCAGCAGGACTCTCAGACAGAGGCTGGTCCACCCTAAGGACAGAACCCCCACACACAAACAGAGTGGTGTGGTGTATGCAGTCCAGTGCAGCGAGGTCTGCTCAGACCGTTACATTGGAGAAACGAAGCAGCCTCTTCACAGACGAATGTCCCAACACAGGAGAGCCACCACCTCTGGACAAAACTCAGCTGTTCACCTTCACCTCACGGACAAGGGACACTCATTTGAGGATGAAAATGTGCAAATTTTGGACCGAGAACACAGATGGTTTGAGAGAGGTGTGAAGGAAGCTGTGTATGTTAAGAGAGAAAAACCTTCTCTTAACAGAGGAGGAGGTCTGAGATTTCAACTTTCCAAGACTTATAACTCAGTTTTGGGGCTGATTCACAAACGTTTTACACCGGATGGGAGCAGAGGTGTCTTGTCTGTGAATTAGACTAGCAAAGTTTGTTGAGAAACCTCTGTTGTTGGGCTGTGAGGTGTTTTTTGTCAATTTACATACAGTTGTTGTGTCTTCTGTCAGAGACTTCAAGGGAACTCCCTACTGTTAAGGTGTGATCTGTCAATTTACATGTATGTGTTACCTCAGCTTGCAATTTACATATGTTGGTGCGTGACTCCTGTTATAAATCCACGCGCACACAGTCTGGTTCATTGAATTGATAAAGCTCCTCGGATGAGAAGCGAAACGTCTTCTGTTACAAATAAAGTCCAGTTGATCTTGTATTGAACGCCTTTTTGATTTATCATGTCCTGGACGACTGAGAATCTTCACCAGCACATTTTCAACTTCTTCTCTAAAGTCCACTATTGAAGCTCTCTCATTTGAAACGTTCTCTAATGTGTATAAGAATACGATGTTGCCAGATCCTCAAATTGCATTGTTTGGATATTCTCCCTCACTTAGGAACCGCAGTATTACTGTGCAAACGACTGTGATGTATGGAATGGTAACGGCTAAGAAAGTAATACTGAGACTGTGGAAAACTGACAAGGCTCCTCAGTTTAAAATGTGGTTAAGTGATTTTATTGAGATTCTTCATTTGGAGAAACTACGGTACGATGTTGTGGGTGCCACTACTAAGTTCTGTAGTATCTGGCAGCCGTTCTTGGACCACCTTTCCCAGTCTGAGACTGATCCTAATGTCCACACAGCCTCTTAATTTGCCACCTGTGCCTTTATAGATAGGTAGTACCATCTTAAAGTGTAAATGGTAACCAGTGCAGTGTAACCAGTTATTTAGGTATTTATCCTGACTTGTTTTTAATTAATTCTATTTATTTTTAGTTTTGTATGTTTTTATTTTGTCATTTTCTTTTCTTTTCGTTTCTCTTTCTTTCTTACTTATACAGTAATTTGTTAAATATGTACATGCCTTATACTTTGTGGATGATTTATGTATGTTCCATCCATCCATCCATCCATCTTCTTCCGCTTATCCGGGGTCGGGTCGCGGGGGTAGCAGCCTAAGTAGGGAGGCCCAGACTTCCCTCTCCCCAGCCACTTGGAGCAGCTCCTCCGGGGGAATCCCAAGGCGTTCCCAGGCCAGCCGAGAAACATAGTCCCTCCAGCGTGTCCTGGGTCTTCCTCTGGGTCTCCTCCCGGTGGGACATGCCCGGAACACCTCACCAGGGAGGCGTCCAGGAGGCATCCTAACCAGATGCCCGAGCCACCTCAACTGGCTCCTCTCGATGTGGAGAAGCAGCGGCTCTACTCCGAGTCCCTCCCGGATGACTGAGCTTCTCACCCTATCTCTAAGGGAGAGTCCAGACACCCTGCGGAGGAAACTCATTTCAGCCGCTTGTATCCGAGATCTTGTTCTTTCGGTCATAACCCAAAGCTCATGACCATAATGATTTATGTATGTTGTATTCTGAAAATCCAATAAATATATGTATATAAAAAAAAGTGATGCATTGATCATTTTTATAGATTGTGAAAACTGGTAAATGATCACTTAAATCAATTGTTAAAATATCAATCAATCAATCAATCAACTTTATTTGTATAGCACATTTTAAAAACCACAGGGGTAACCAAAGTGCTGTACAATAACACAAAAGACAAGTTAATTAAAATGATTTAAAAAAAACATACAAAGCATACAAAAAAATACATATACCAGTCTCACTGCAGGCGTACGGAAGCGTATTGCAGTCATCCATGCAAAAAAAATTTGGAGCTTATGTAGTAATAACGTGAAACGTATGTAGTAATAACGTGATATTATGTAGTAATAACGTGATATTATGTAGTAAAAACGTGATACTATGTAGTAAAAACGTGATACATATGTAGTAATAACGTGATACTATGTAGTAAAAACTAGGGATGTACCGATAAATCGGCCCCGATTTCCTTAATTTGGGGAAATCGGCGATCGGCCGATCGTTAAATGAGAAGCCGATTTTATCCACCGATCGCACATGCCTCTGAAAATCAGCCGCTGTCTTTTTTCTCTGCTGTGAGAGGAGGTGGGGGGAGGGGGCTGAGAGGGGGCTGACTCAGACCCGCGCACCAGGTCACGTCTGCACATGCGCGTTAAACAGTCAACACAGGTCACTCGGAGCAGCCATGTTGTCTGTTTGGAAGTTCTATTTTAAAATGAGCAAAAGATCGCAATTTGTGTAGAGCTGAAGTAAGTCGTGGTGGAGCCACAACAAAAACCTTTAATACAACAAACCTTGTTCGCCATAATAAGAAATCGCCACGCAGCCAAGTGTGCAACGTTTGAAGCGAGCAACCAAGCTAAGCTAATGCTAAAGCTAGTGCTATCAAAGAGCCAGTCGGTGTGTCGCTGTTAACTTTTATGAGCAACGAAAAGAGCAAAGCTACCACGAGGAAAGTGATGGAGTTCATGGCATTAGACGACCAGCCCTTTTCAATCGTTGAGGACAAAAGTTTTAGAAGCTTAATGCAGCACGTGAGCCCACGATATTATATGCCGAGGCGGAGATATTTTTCCGATGTTTCGTTACCGGAGTTCAGCCAAGCTTTGAGAGACACCCGCAGCCTACTAAAAGCTAATCCAAATACACTCAGCTTTACAACTGACATCTGGACTTCTGATGTAAGTTTAATGTCCATGTTAAGTTTGACTGCACAGTGGATTGACGAACAGTTCGAACATCATCAAGCACTCAAGCACAGACCGTGGTGTGGGTAAAGCCAAAGCTACGTTGCTGGAGGCTGTTGTGAGAAGATTCATCAACTTTGAGCATGATGAGCCCCTGTACAGCTTGGCCACTATTCTGGATCCAAGGCAAGTAACTGTGAATACTGTATTCTATTTTAATCACAAAAATCGCGTGGACATTGGGGGCAGTTCCCTTGGATTGGCAGACTGGGGTGGTAGTTCCCCTATTCAAAAAGGGGGACCGTAGGGTGTGTTCCAACTATAGGGGGATCACACTCTTAAGCCTCCCTGGTAAGGTCTATTCAGGGGTTCTGGAGAGGAGGGTCCGTCGGATAGTCGAACCTCGGATTCAGGAGGAGCAGTGTGGTTTTCGTCCTGGTCGTGGAACACTGGACCAGCTCTACACCCTCAGCAGGGTCCTGGAGGGTGCGTGGGAGTTTGCCCAACCAGTTTACATGTGCTTTGTGGACTTGGAGAAGGCATTCGACCGCGTCCCTCGGGGGGTTCTGTGGGGGGTACTCCGGGAGTATGGGGTACCAGGCCCTTTGATAAGGGCTGTTAGGTCCCTGTACGACCGGTGTCAGAGCTTGGTCCGCATTGCCGGCAGTAAGTCAGGCTCGTTTCCAGTGAGAGTTGGACTCCGCCAAGGTTGCCCTTTGTCACCGATTCTGTTCATAACTTTTATGGACAGAATTTCTAGGCGCAGCCAAGGTGTTGAGAGGATCCGTTTTGGTGGCCTTAGAATCGCTTCTCTGTTTTTTGCAGATGATGTGGTCCTATTGGCTTCATCAGGTCGTGATCTACAGCTTTCACTGGAGCGGTTTGCAGCCGAGTGTGATGCGGCCGGGATGAGGATCAGTTCCTCCAAATCCGAGGCCATGGTCTTGAGCCGGAAAAGGGTGCCCTCTCTGGGTCGGGGAGGAGGTCCTGCCCCAAGTGGAGGAGTTTAAGTATCTCGGGGTCTTGTTCACGAATGAGGGAAAACTGGAGCGTGAGATCGATAGGCGGATAGGTGCAGCGTCCGCAGTGAAGCGGGCGCTGTACCGGTCTGTCGTGGTGAAGAGAGAGCTGAGTCGAAAGGCAAAGCTCTCAATTTACCGATCGATCTACGTTCCCACCCTCATCTATGGTCATGAGCTTTGGGTTGTGACCGAAAGAACGAGATCTCGGATACAAGCGGCTGAAATGAGTTTTCTCCGCAGGGTGTCTGGACTCTCCCTTAGAGATAGGGTGAGAAGCTCAGTCATCCGGGAGGGACTCGGAGTAGAGCCGCTGCTTCTCCACATCGAGAGGAGCCAGTTGAGGTGGCTCGGGCATCTGGTTAGGATGCCTCCTGGACGCCTCCCTGGTGAGGTGTTCCGGGCATGTCCCACCGGGAGGAGACCCAGAGGAAGACCCAGGACACGCTGGAGGGACTATGTTTCTCGGCTGGCCTGGGAACGCCTTGGGATTCCCCCAGAGGAGCTGCTCCAAGTGGCTGGGGAGAGGGAAGTCTGGGCCTCCCTACTTAGGCTGCTACCCCCGCGACCCGACCCCGGATATGCGGAAGAAGATATATGGATGGATGGATGGATGGATGGATGGATGGATGGATGGATAGATATTTTAATCACAATTACTTTTAGCCTACCCTGTACTACTATATTTCAACAAACATTTTAATTTAATTTAAAATAAACATTTCTTGATTGAAAATTTCAATAATCAAAAAATGTTTATTTTAAATTTAATTTAAATGTTTTTTTTAATTGCATGTAAATAAAGAAATGCATTCATATGCACTGCACTAAAACCATAGATATACGGAAGGATCTGATGTCGTATATCTCCGTATCCTTCACATATACTTATACTTATATTTCCGGATATTCCCGGAAATGGACCGCAATGATCCTTAAAAGATCCCAAAATCCCAAAATCCGGATACTTATCTTTGGCAGACCCTTGACGAATAACAGCCACATTTATTTTGGATCTGCCGAAGATAAGTATCCAGATTTTGGGATTTTTTAAGGATCATTGCGGGCCATTTCCGGGAATATCCGAACACAGATCCTTCCGTATATCTATGGTTTTAGTGCAGTGATGCTTTTCTTTATTTACATGCAATTAAAAAAACTTTTAATGTATACAAAACACAATGATTGACCCATCTTTCTTTGTTTATGCAAAACAAGGTACAAGAATCGCTACTTCTCAGCAGAGGGGGGACCAGATGCACATTCTCTGAAGTGGGGCCTCCTGACATCGATGAATCTGCAGCAAAAAGGTGTAGTCTACTGTTTGTAATTCAAGATGAAATCTTAAAGGAGAACATTGAAAAGGAGCAACAGCTGGCCAGCCCTTCAGCTATGCAGGTACATAACTACCTATCGGAGGTTCCTGTCGAAAGGGGCCAGGACCCATTGGTCTACTGGAGGATCAATGAAAATTGTTTCCCTCATCTTGCTCTACTTGCCCGAATCTCTCTGCCCCATGCACAAGCATTGAAAGCGAGCGCCTGTTTAGTTGGCTGGACATGTAGTAGATGAGAAAAGAAGTCGCCTGTCTGGTGACAAAGCAGAAATGCTTTTGTTCATCAAGAAAAACCTGCCACTAATGAAAAAGTGACTGGAATAAGTCTGTGAGGACAAACTTACCTGTGCGAGTGTTGTTTCTTATTACCCACTGACTTGAAAATGTTACACATGCTGCATCATCTTTTTTTGTTTTGTTTTTTAAAATGTAACAAGTGAAAGAGTATAAAGAACTGATTTTTTTTATGGTTAAACTTCGTTTACAATAAAGTAAGATTGGAAAATTTAAGGTGCATTTTGACCTTTTAACACCTGAAAATCTGTATCGGCCAAAATCGGAATCGGCAGGTCAGACTTTCTAAAAATCGGTGATCGGCCAGAAAATTTAAATCGGTGCACCCCTAGTAAAAACGTGATACGTATGTAGAAATAACGTGATACGTATGTAGTAAAAACGTGATACGTATGTAGTAAACATACGTATGGGCAGCACGGTGGCACAACTGGTAGAGCTGCTGCCTCTCAGCGAGAAGGTTGCCGGTTCAAATCCCGGTCCGGGGCCTTTCTGGGTGGAGTTTGCATGTTCTCCCCGTGCATGCGTGGGTTTCCTCCGGGTACTCCGGTTTCCTCCCACAGACCAAAAAACATGCTTGTTAGGCTGATTGGTGACTCTAAATTGACCCTAGGTGTGAGTGTGAGAGTGGATGGTTGTTTGGTGTGAGTGAGACAGGTCCCTCTTGTAAATGAGTCCCCGTGACTCAACGAGGCTAGCCTGTATAAATAAAGGTTGAATGAAAAAACGTGATACTATGTAGTAAAAACGTGATACATGTTTAGTAATAGCGTGATAAGTATAGATGTAGCATGCGCGTAGCCAGTATTTTAGGAGGGGCGGTTCCTTTAAATATATAGTAGACCTGCAAAACGCCACATGCCTCGGTGGCACAATGGAAAGCGCGTCTGCTTTCCGCTCCAACGACCCGGGTTCGATCCTGACCTGGTTGAACTTATTTTACTTCTTTTCTTTTTTTTTGGATAAAAAAAAAAAAGGAGTTTGTGTTAACCACAGGCATATTAAGTCTCTTTCCACCTCTCTTAACACAGAACTTGTGTTGTGCGGGAATTGTGGTCCCGCCTACAATTCCCGCACAACACAAGTTCTGTGTTAAGAGAGGTGGAAAGAGAAGGTATGGACTCGCCGCTAATGTTGAACCGGTTAACACCATAGACTTAATATGTCTGTGGTTAACACAAACTCCTTTTTTTTATCCAATAAAATAAAATAAAATAAAGTAAAATAAGTTCAACCAGGTCAGGATCGAACCCGGGTCGTTGGAGCGGAAAGCAGACGCGCTTTCCATTGTGCCACCGTGGCATGTGGCGTTTTGCAGGTCTACTATATATTTAAAGGAACCGCCCCTCCTAAAATACTGGCTACGCGAATGCTACATCTATACTTATCAAAGTCAAGTCAAAGTCAAAGTCAACTTTATTGTCAGATCTGCAATATGTACTGTACAGGACATACACAGGACCGAAATTGCGTTTCTCTCAGTCCCTCGGTGCAACAGTAAACATCTAAACATTGAAACACTGAAACATATAATAATAGACATAAGCATAAAATAGTAAAACTAACACTGTCCTGAGTTTTTTGCATAGTGGTATAAGAGTATGAAAATTTACACCAACTCTAAAACTAAAACATTAAACATTTAATGAACATAATACTGGCCTGAGTTTTTGCATACTAGTATAAAAAAAGAGTATAAAAAGTATAACTAAAATAAACTAAGGGTTTCTAGCATTGACATTTGCAAAGTGGCAAAGCAGCGTATGAGTTAATGTACACAGTATTATCACGCTATTACTAAATACGTATCACGTTTTTACTACATATCACGTTTTTACTACATAGTATCACGTTTTTACTACATAGTATCATGTTTTACTACATAGTATCACATTACTACATACGTATCACGTTATTACTACATAAGCTCCAATTTTTTTTTTCATGGTTGACTGCAATACGCTTCCGTACAGGTGTGTTAAAATGCCATAAAAAATAAGATCACGTGTTAAAAGCCAAGGTATAAAAGTGTGTTTTTAAAAGAGATTTAAAAACAGGAGGCCTGTCTGACACTCAACGGTAAGTTGTTCCACAGCCTGGGAGCAACGACAGCAAACCCTCTGTCACCTCTGAGTTTCAGCCTAGTTTTGGGCACTGTCAGCAGCAACTGATCAGCTGATCTTAGAGATCAGGGAGGGCAGTGCGGTTGAAGCAGCTCAGACAAATATGGTTGGGCAAGGTTATTCAGGCATTTAAAAACAAACAGCAAAAGTTTAAAATGAATTCTGTAGTGCACAGGGAGCCAGTGAAGATACCACCTATCACATCTCCATTTGTTATATTTGTGAAAATATTATCAATTATTGTGGCACTATGAGTTGTAATTCTTGTTGGCTTTGATATCAAAGGATACAGATTTAAACTATACATTGAATTTATAAATGTACTGATGTTATTTGAATCTGTTTTGTTTCCCAGATCAATATTAAAGTCTCCACACAAAAAACTTTTTTATTAAAACTCTTTTCCAATAGCTCCATGATTTTATCAGTGAATATTTCTATATTTGATCCTGGTGATCTATATACACAACTTATTATTATGTTTTTATCATTCTTGTTTATTATTTCTGTTGTTATCATTTCCATATTATCAATATCAAGTTGGAGTTGGAGTCAGTCTCCCCACCATCACAGACATTTACACCTCCAGATGCAGGAAAAGAGCCACCTGCATCATGAAAGACCTCACTCACCCAGCACACACACTCTTTGCCCCACTCCCCTCAGGACGGAGGTTGAGGAGCATCAAATGTAGAACCACTAGACTGAGGAACAGCTTCTACCCTGAGGCTGTTAGACTCATGAATAAATAAATAATAAGAATAATCACTGTGAAATATCACATCATGCTGATGCTGATCTGTTTTCTTGTTGCTGTGTTCATCTGTGACCATCTGCTCATACAGACTCATGTTCGTGCTGCTGTTTATAATGATGTTTTTCTATTACATTAGGGCTTAGTGTATTACTAGTTGATGGTTTTTCTTAGTTAATTCTAGATGTTATTACTGTTTTTCTCTTGCATTTGTTGTTGGATGTAACTGGGACAATGTGTACATAATCTCGTTTTCATCACATGTACCACATGTGGTGCAAATGACAATAAAGACTCTCTGACTCTCTGATAATTGTTGGCTTGTCTTGTTCTGCTGCTATAGACTTAGACTACTAGAGGACAAACTGACCTCATATATTAAATGAATTGTTAAAATTGAATAGTTTTCATTTGATACTATTTCTATCTTAACATGTGATTCTTGACCTGCCATTGTGTATCTGTTCCTACCAAACCCATCCGGTCGAAGCAGATGACACTTGTCCTGAACCTGGTTCTGCTAAAGGTTTCTTCCTCATGAGGGAGTTTTTCTTTCCACTGTCGCCTTCATGCTTGTTCAAGATGAGAGTTCAGTGATGGAGTTAAACTCAAAGCAGTCTGCTCCTCAGATAAATAAATGTTAAATTATTATTTTATATATGAATGTTTCTGTTAAATTATTATTTTATATGAATGTTTCTGTTAAATTATTATTTTATATATGAATGTTTCTGTTAAATTATTATTTTATATATGAATGTTTCTGTTAAATTATTATTTTATATATGAATGTTTCTGTTAAATTATTATTTTATATATGAATGTTTCTGTTAAATTATTATTTTATATATGAATGTTTCTGTTAAATTATTATTTTATATATGAATGTTTCTGTTAAATTATTATTTTATATATGAATGTTTCTGTTCAGTGCCCTGATATGATTCTGTTGTGACTTGGAGCATAATAAATAAACTGAATTGAATTCTCTCAGAACAAAATTTTCTTTCATACCACAAGAATCATTAAATAATACTAAGGTATCATGAATTACTGAACTGAAACATCTTTGCTGTAATGATGGATGATGATGTCATGTATGTATGTATAAGTATGTTCTTTATGTCAATGCCTGCTGACAAATGTTGCAAATTAATTTCCCTAAAGGGACAAATAAATCTATATCTATCTATCTATCTCTCCACCTGTCTCCATACTTTCATATAAAATAGTTTTATGTTGATCATTTCATATAAAATTGTTGTATTTATCATTTCATATAAAATAGTTGTATGTTTATCATTTCATATAAAATACTTGTATGTTTATCATTTCATATAAAATACAGTAGTTGTATGTTTATCATTTCATATAAAATAGTTTTATGTTTATCATTTCATATAAAATAGTTGTATTTATCATTTCATATATAATAGTTGTATTTATCATTTCATATAAAATAGTTGTATGTTTATCATTTCATATAAAATAGTTGTATGTTTATCATTTCATATAAAATAGTTGTATGTTTATCATTTCATATAAAATAGTTGTATGTTTATCATTTCATATAAAATAGTTGTATGTTTATCATTTCATATAAAATAGTTGTATGTTTATCATTTCATATAAAATAGTTGTATGTTTATCATTTCATATAAAATAGTTGTATGTTTATCATTTCATATAAAATAGTTGTATGTTTATCATTTCATATAAAATAGTTGTATGTTTATCATTTCATATAAAATAGTTGTATGTTTATCATTTCATATAAAATAGTTGTATGTTTATCATTTCATATAAAATAGTTGTATGTTTATCATTTCATATAAAATAGTTGTATGTTTATCATTTCATATAAAATAGTTGTATGTTTATCATTTCATATAAAATAGTTGTATGTTTATCATTTCATATAAAATAGTTTTATGTTTATCATTTCATATAAAATAGTTGTATGTTTATCATTTCATATAAAATAGTTGTATGTTTATCATTTCATATAAAATAGTTGTATGTTTATCATTTCATATAAAATAGTTGTATGTTTATCATTTCATATAAAATAGTTGTATGTTTATCATTTCATATAAAATAGTTGTATGTTTATCATTTCATATAAAATAGTTGTATGTTTATCATTTCATATAAAATAGTTGTATGTTTATCATTTCATATAAAATAGTTGTATGTTTATCATTTCATATAAAATAGTTGTATGTTTATCATTTCATATAAAATAGTTGTATGTTTATCATTTCATATAAAATAGTTGTATGTTTATCATTTCATATAAAATAGTTGTATGTTTATCATTTCATATAAAATAGTTGTATTTATCATTTCATATAAAATAGTTGTATGTTTATCATTTCATATAAAATAGTTGTATGTTTATCATTTCATATAAAATAGTTGTATGTTTATCATTTCATATAAAATAGTTGTATGTTTATCATTTCATATAAAATAGTTGTATGTTTATCATTTCATATAAAATAGTTTTATGTTTATCATTTCATATAAATAGTTGTATTTATCATTTCATATAAAATAGTTGTATGTTTATCATTTCATATAAAATAGTTGTATTTATCATTTCATATAAAATAGTTGTATGTTTATCATTTCATATAAAATAGTTGTATGTTTATCATTTCATATAAAATAGTTGTATGTTTATCATTTCATATAAAATAGTTGTATGTTTATCATTTCATATAAAATAGTTGTATGTTTATCATTTCATATAAAATAGTTGTATGTTTATCATTTCATATAAAATAGTTGTATGTTTATCATTTCATATAAAATAGTTGTATGTTTATCATTTCATATAAAATAGTTGTATGTTTATCATTTCATATAAAATAGTTGTATGTTTATCATTTCATATAAAATAGTTGTATGTTTATCATTTCATATAAAATAGTTGTATGTTTATCATTTCATATAAAATAGTTGTATGTTTATCATTTCATATAAAATAGTTGTATGTTTATCATTTCATATAAAATAGTTGTATGTTTATCATTTCATATAAAATAGTTGTATGTTTATCATTTCATATAAAATAGTTGTATGTTTATCCATCCATCCATCCATCCATTTTCTTCCGCTTATCCGGGGTCGGGTCGCGGGGGTAGCAGCCTAAGTAGGGAGGCCCAGACTTCCCTCTCCCCAGCCACTTGGAGCAGCTCCTCTGGGGGAATCCCAAGGCGTTCCCAGGCCAGCCGAGAAACATAGTCCCTCCAGCGTATCCTGGGTCTTCCTCTGGGTCTCCTCCCGGTGGGACATGCCCGGAACACCTCACCAGGGAGGCGTCCAGGAGGCATCCTAACCAGATGCCCGAGCCACCTCAACTGGCTCCTCTCGATGTGGAGAAGCAGCGGCTCTACTCCGAGTCCCTCCCGGATGACTGAGCTTCTCACCCTATCTCTAAGGGAGAGTCCAGCCACCCTGCGGAGAAAACTCATTTCAGCCGCTTGTATCCGAGATCTTGTTCTTTCGGTCATAACCCAAAGCTCATGACCATAGATGAGGGTGGGAACGTAGATCGATCGGTAAATTGAGAGCTTTGCCTTTTGACTCAGCTCTCTCTTCACCACGACAGACCGGTACAGCGCCCGCTTCACTGCGGACGCTGCACCTATCCGCCTATCGATCTCACGCTCCAGTTTTCCCTCATTCGTGAACAAGATCCCGAGATACTTAAACTCCTCCACTTGGGGCAGGACCTCCTCCCCGACCCGGAGAGGGCACGCTACCCTTTTCCGGCTCAAGACCATGGCCTCGGATTTGGAGGAACTGATCCTCATCCCGGCCGCATCGCATTCAGCTGCAAACCGCTCCAGTGAAAGCTGTAGATCACGAGCTGATGAAGCCAATAGGACCACATCATCTGCAAAAAACAGAGAAGCGATTCTAAGGCCACCAAAACGGATCCTCTCAACACCTTGGCTGCGCCTAGAAATTCTGTCCATAAAAGTTATAAACAGAATCGGTGACAAAGGGCAACCTTGGCGGAGTCCAACTCTCACCGGAAACGAGCCTGACTTACTGCCGGCAATGCGGACCAAGCTCTGACACCGGTCGTACAGGGACCTAACAGCCCATATCAATGGGCCTGGTACCCCATACTCCCGGAGTACCCGCCACAGAACCCCCCGAGGGACGCGGTCGAATGCCTTCTCCAAGTCCACAAAGCACATGTAAACTGGTTGGGCAAACTCCCACGCACCCTCCAGGACCCTGTTGAGGGTGTAGAGCTGGTCAAGTGTTCCACGACCAGGACGAAAACCACACTGCTCCTCCTGAATCCGAGGTTCGACTATCCGACGGACCCTCCTCTCCAGAACCCCTGAATAGACCTTACCAGGGAGGCTTAAGAGTGTGATCCCTCTATAGTTGGAACACACCCTACGGTCCCCCTTTTTGAATAGGGGAACCACCACCCCAGTCTGCCAATCCAAGGGAACTGCCCCCGATGTCCACGCGATATTGCAGAGTCGCGTAAGCCAACACAACCCCACAACATCCAGAGCCCTAAGGAACTCAGGACGAATCTCATCCACCCCCGGAGCCTTGCCACCGCGGAGCTTTTTAACCACCTCGGCGACCTCCGCACCAGAGATTGGAGAGCCCGATCCAAAGTCCCCAGGCTCCGCTTCCTCAGTGGAAGACGTGCCAGTAGGATTGAGGAGGTCTTCGAAGTATTCCGCCCACCGACTCACAACATCCCGAGTTGAGGTCAACAGCACGCCATCCCCACCATAAATGGTGTTGGTCGCGTACCGCTTTCCCCCCCTGAGACGCCGGATGGTGGACCAGAATCGCCTCGAAGCCGTACGGAAGTCATTCTCCATGGCCTCTCCGAACTCCTCCCACGCCCGAGTTTTTGCCTCAGCAACCACCCGAGCCGCATGCCGCTTGGACTGCCGGTACCTATCTGCTGCTTCCGGGGTCCCACAGGCCAAAAAGGCCCAATAGGACTCCTTCTTCAGCTTGACAGCATCCCTCACCGCCGGTGTCCACCACCGGGTTCGAGGGTTGCCACCACGACAGGCACCAACAACCTTGCGGCCACAACTCCGATAAGCTGCCTCGACAATAGAGGCGCGAAACATGGTCCACTCGGGCTCAATGTCCCCCGCCTCCCTCGGAACGTGTTCAAAGCTCTCCCGGAGGTGGGAGTTAAAGCTCCGTCTTACGGGAGACTCTGCCAGACGTTCCCAGCAGACCCTCACAATACGTTTGGGTCTGCCAGGTCTGACCGGCATCCTCCCCCACCATCGGAGCCAACTCACCACCAGGTAGTGGTCAGTTGACAGCTCCGCCCCTCTCTTCACCCGAGTGTCCAGGACATGCGGCCGCAGATCAGATGAGACGACAACAAAGTCGATCATTGAACTACGACCTAGGGTGTCCTGGTGCCAAGAGCACATATGGACACCCTTATGCCTGAACATGGTGTTCGTTATGGACAATCCATGACGAGCACAGAAGTCCAACAACAGAACACCACTCGGGTTCAGATCAGGGGGGCCGTTCCTCCCAACCACACCCCTCCAGGTCTCACTGTCATTGCCCACGTGAGCGTTGAAGTCCCCCAGCAGAACAAGGGAGTCCCCAGGAGGCGCACCCTCCAATACCCCCTCCAAGGACTCCAAAAAGGGTGGGTAATCTGCGCTGCCGTTCGGCGCATAGGCACAAACAACAGTCAGAGCCCGTCCCCCCACACGTAGGCGAAGGGAGGCTACCCTCTCGTTCACCGGGGTGAACCCCAACGTACAGGCACCGAGATGGGGGGCAACAAGTATGCCCACTCCTGCTCGGCGCCTCTCACCAGGGGCAACTCCAGAGTGGAAGAGTGTCCAACCCCTCTCAAGGAAACTGGTTCCAGAGCCAGAGCCATGCGTTGAGGTGAGTCCGACTATTTCTAGCCGGAACCTCTCAACCTCACACACTAGCTCAGGCTCCTTCCCCACCAGAGAGGTGACATTCCATGTCCCAATGGCCAGCTTCTGTAGCCGAGGATCAGACCGCCAGGGTCCCCGCCCTCGGCCACCACCCATTCCACAATGCACCCGACCCCTTTGGCCCCTCCCACAGGTGGTGAGCCTATGGGAAGGGGGACCCACGTCTCCTCTTCGGGCTGTGCCCGGCCGAGCTCCATGGGTGAAAGCCCGGCCACCAGGCGCTCGCCAACGTGCCCCTCCTCCGGGCCTGGCTCCAGAGTGGGGCCCCGGTGACCCGCGTCCGGGCGAGGGAACATTGTTTCCATTTATATTACTCATCATAAGGGGTCTTGTGGGCTGCGCTTTGTCTCGTCCCTCACCTAGGACCTGTCTGCCTTGGGTGACCCTACTAGGGGCATAAAGCCCCTGACAGCATAGCTCCTAGGATCATTGGGACACTCAAACCCCTCCACCACGGTAAGGTGGCAGCCCAGGTTTATCATTTCATATAAAATAGTTTTATGTTTATCATTTCATATAAAATAGTTTTATGTTTATCATTTCATATAATAGTTGTATTTATCATTTCATATAAAATAGTTGTATGTTTATCATTTCATATAAAATAGTTGTATTTATCATTTCATATAAAATAGTTGTATGTTTATCATTTCATATAAAATAGTTGTATGTTTATCATTTCATATAAAATAGTTGTATGTTTATCATTTCATATAAAATAGTTGTATGTTTATCATTTCATATAAAATAGTTGTATGTTCATCATTTCATATAAAATAGTTGTATGTTTATCATTTCATATAAAATAGTTGTATGTTTATCATTTCATATAAAATAGTTGTATGTTTATCATTTCATATAAAATAGTTGTATGTTTATCATTTCATATAAAATAGTTGTATGTTTATCATTTCATATAAAATAGTTGTATGTTTATCATTTCATATAAAATAGTTGTATGTTTATCATTTCATATAAAATAGTTGTATGTTTATCATTTCATATAAAATAGTTGTATGTTTATCATTTCATATAAAATAGTTGTATGTTTATCATTTCATATAAAATAGTTGTATGTTTATCATTTCATATAAAATAGTTGTATGTTTATCCATCCATCCATCCATCCATTTTCTTCCGCTTATCCGGGGTCGGGTCGCGGGGGTAGCAGCCTAAGTAGGGAGGCCCAGACTTCCCTCTCCCCAGCCACTTGGAGCAGCTCCTCTGGGGGAATCCCAAGGCGTTCCCAGGCCAGCCGAGAAACATAGTCCCTCCAGCGTATCCTGGGTCTTCCTCTGGGTCTCCTCCCGGTGGGACATGCCCGGAACACCTCACCAGGGAGGCGTCCAGGAGGCATCCTAACCAGATGCCCGAGCCACCTCAACTGGCTCCTCTCGATGTGGAGAAGCAGCGGCTCTACTCCGAGTCCCTCCCGGATGACTGAGCTTCTCACCCTATCTCTAAGGGAGAGTCCAGCCACCCTGCGGAGAAAACTCATTTCAGCCGCTTGTATCCGAGATCTTGTTCTTTCGGTCATAACCCAAAGCTCATGACCATAGATGAGGGTGGGAACGTAGATCGATCGGTAAATTGAGAGCTTTGCCTTTTGACTCAGCTCTCTCTTCACCACGACAGACCGGTACAGCGCCCGCTTCACTGCGGACGCTGCACCTATCCGCCTATCGATCTCACGCTCCAGTTTTCCCTCATTCGTGAACAAGATCCCGAGATACTTAAACTCCTCCACTTGGGGCAGGACCTCCTCCCCGACCCGGAGAGGGCACGCTACCCTTTTCCGGCTCAAGACCATGGCCTCGGATTTGGAGGAACTGATCCTCATCCCGGCCGCATCGCATTCAGCTGCAAACCGCTCCAGTGAAAGCTGTAGATCACGAGCTGATGAAGCCAATAGGACCACATCATCTGCAAAAAACAGAGAAGCGATTCTAAGGCCACCAAAACGGATCCTCTCAACACCTTGGCTGCGCCTAGAAATTCTGTCCATAAAAGTTATAAACAGAATCGGTGACAAAGGGCAACCTTGGCGGAGTCCAACTCTCACCGGAAACGAGCCTGACTTACTGCCGGCAATGCGGACCAAGCTCTGACACCGGTCGTACAGGGACCTAACAGCCCATATCAATGGGCCTGGTACCCCATACTCCCGGAGTACCCGCCACAGAACCCCCCGAGGGACGCGGTCGAATGCCTTCTCCAAGTCCACAAAGCACATGTAAACTGGTTGGGCAAACTCCCACGCACCCTCCAGGACCCTGTTGAGGGTGTAGAGCTGGTCAGTGTTCCACGACCAGGACGAAAACCACACTGCTCCTCCTGAATCCGAGGTTCGACTATCCGACGGACCCTCCTCTCCAGAACCCCTGAATAGACCTTACCAGGGAGGCTTAAGAGTGTGATCCCTCTATAGTTGGAACACACCCTACGGTCCCCCTTTTTGAATAGGGGAACCACCACCCCAGTCTGCCAATCCAAGGGAACTGCCCCCGATGTCCACGCGATATTGCAGAGTCGCGTAAGCCAACACAACCCCACAACATCCAGAGCCCTAAGGAACTCAGGACGAATCTCATCCACCCCCGGAGCCTTGCCACCGCGGAGCTTTTTAACCACCTCGGCGACCTCCGCACCAGAGATTGGAGAGCCCGATCCAAAGTCCCCAGGCTCCGCTTCCTCAGTGGAAGACGTGCCAGTAGGATTGAGGAGGTCTTCGAAGTATTCCGCCCACCGACTCACAACATCCCGAGTTGAGGTCAACAGCACGCCATCCCCACCATAAATGGTGTTGGTCGCGTACCGCTTTCCCCCCCTGAGACGCCGGATGGTGGACCAGAATCGCCTCGAAGCCGTACGGAAGTCATTCTCCATGGCCTCTCCGAACTCCTCCCACGCCCGAGTTTTTGCCTCAGCAACCACCCGAGCCGCATGCCGCTTGGACTGCCGGTACCTATCTGCTGCTTCCGGGGTCCCACAGGCCAAAAAGGCCCAATAGGACTCCTTCTTCAGCTTGACAGCATCCCTCACCGCCGGTGTCCACCACCGGGTTCGAGGGTTGCCACCACGACAGGCACCAACAACCTTGCGGCCACAACTCCGATAAGCTGCCTCGACAATAGAGGCGCGAAACATGGTCCACTCGGGCTCAATGTCCCCCGCCTCCCTCGGAACGTGTTCAAAGCTCTCCCGGAGGTGGGAGTTAAAGCTCCGTCTTACGGGAGACTCTGCCAGACGTTCCCAGCAGACCCTCACAATACGTTTGGGTCTGCCAGGTCTGACCGGCATCCTCCCCCACCATCGGAGCCAACTCACCACCAGGTAGTGGTCAGTGGACAGCTCCGCCCCTCTCTTCACCCGAGTGTCCAGGACATGCGGCCGCAGATCAGATGAGACGACAACAAAGTCGATCATTGAACTACGACCTAGGGTGTCCTGGTGCCAAGAGCACATATGGACACCCTTATGCCTGAACATGGTGTTCGTTATGGACAATCCATGACGAGCACAGAAGTCCAACAACAGAACACCACTCGGGTTCAGATCAGGGGGGCCGTTCCTCCCAACCACACCCCTCCAGGTCTCACTGTCATTGCCCACGTGAGCGTTGAAGTCCCCCAGCAGAACAAGGGAGTCCCCAGGAGGCGCACCCTCCAATACCCCCTCCAAGGACTCCAAAAAGGGTGGGTAATCTGCGCTGCCGTTCGGCGCATAGGCACAAACAACAGTCAGAGCCCGTCCCCCCACACGTAGGCGAAGGGAGGCTACCCTCTCGTTCACCGGGGTGAACCCCAACGTACAGGCACCAAGATGGGGGGCAACAAGTATGCCCACTCCTGCTCGGCGCCTCTCACCAGGGGCAACTCCAGAGTGGAAGAGTGTCCAACCCCTCTCAAGGAAACTGGTTCCAGAGCCAGAGCCATGCGTTGAGGTGAGTCCGACTATTTCTAGCCGGAACCTCTCAACCTCACACACTAGCTCAGGCTCCTTCCCCACCAGAGAGGTGACATTCCATGTCCCAATGGCCAGCTTCTGTAGCCGAGGATCAGACCGCCAGGGTCCCCGCCCTCGGCCACCACCCATTCCACAATGCACCCGACCCCTTTGGCCCCTCCCACAGGTGGTGAGCCTATGGGAAGGGGGACCCACGTCTCCTCTTCGGGCTGTGCCCGGCCGAGCTCCATGGGTGAAAGCCCGGCCACCAGGCGCTCGCCAACGTGCCCCTCCTCCGGGCCTGGCTCCAGAGTGGGGCCCCGGTGACCCGCGTCCGGGCGAGGGAACATTGTTTCCATTTATATTACTCATCATAAGGGGTCTTGTGGGCTGCGCTTTGTCTCGTCCCTCACCTAGGACCTGTCTGCCTTGGGTGACCCTACTAGGGGCATAAAGCCCCTGACAGCATAGCTCCTAGGATCATTGGGACACTCAAACCCCTCCACCACGGTAAGGTGGCAGCCCAGGTTTATCATTTCATATAAAATAGTTTTATGTTTATCATTTCATATAAAATAGTTGTATTTATCATTTCATATATAATAGTTGTATTTATCATTTCATATAAAATAGTTGTATGTTTATCATTTCATATAAAATAGTTTTATGTTTATCATTTCATATAAAATAGTTGTATTTATCATTTCATATATAATAGTTGTATTTATTATTTCATATATAATAGTTGTATTTATCATTTCATATAAAATAGTTGTATGTTTTATCATTTCATATAAAATAGTTGTATGTTTATCATTTCATCTAAAATAGTTGTATGTTTATCATTTCATATAAAATAGTTGTATGTTTATCATTTCATCTAAAATAGTTGTATGTTTATCATTTCATATAAAATAGTTGTATGTTTATCATTTCATATAAAATAGTTGTATTTATCATTTCATATAAAATAGTTGTATTTATCATTTCATATAAAATAGTTGTATGTTTATCATTTCATATAAAATAGTTGTATTTATCATTTCATATAAAATAGTTGTATGTTTGTCATTTCGTATAACATAGTTGTATGTTGTTTATCATTTCATATAAAATAGTTTTTTGTTTATCATTTCATATAATAGTTGTATTTATCATTTCATATAAAATAGTTGTATGTTTATCATTTCAAATAAAATAGTTGTATTTATCATTTCATATAAAATAGTTGTATGTTTATCATTTCATATAAAATAGTTGTATGTTTATTTCATATAAAATAGTTGTATGTTTATCATTTCATATAAAATAGTTGTATGTTTATCATTTCATATAAAATAGTTGTATGTTTATCATTTCATATAAAATAGTTGTATGTTTATCATTTCATATAAAATAGTTGTATGTTTATCATTTCATATAAAATAGTTGTATGTTCATCATTTCATATAAAATAGTTGTATGTTTATCATTTCATATAAAATAGTTGTATGTTTATCATTTCATATAAAATAGTTGTATGTTTATCATTTCATATAAAATAGTTGTATGTTTATCATTTCATATAAAATAGTTGTATGTTTATCATTTCATATAAAATAGTTGTATGTTTATCATTTCATATAAAATAGTTGTATGTTTATCATTTCATATAAAATAGTTGTATGTTTATCATTTCATATAAAATAGTTGTATGTTTATCATTTCATATAAAATAGTTTTATGTTTATCATTTCATATAAAATAGTTGTATGTTTATCATTTCATATAAAATAGTTGTATGTTTATCATTTCATATAAAATAGTTTTATGTTTATCATTTCATATAAAATAGTTTTATGTTTATCATTTCATATAAAATAGTTGTATGTTTATCATTTCATATAAAATAGTTGTCAGTGGTGGGCGCATGAACGCTAGGTAGCGCTAAAGCGCTAATCCGCTTACAGTGGACCTAAACTTTTTGTCAGCGTTTTTGTGAATTGACTAACTTTTATAATTCATAAGCGGATTTGTGCTATTTTTATTTAAAATGCAGTACCGCTAATAACTAATTATCTATCAGTAAAAACCAATAAACTTATTTACAAGCTCTTATGCTGCTTGTTTTACCTTTTTCCCCACCGTAAACAGCAGAGAGGAGGAAGGGTGTGAGGGGGAGGGGGCAGAGCTGAGAACAGACTCGGCTCTACCATGTAGGTAAATGCCTGGGGGTCCCATTTCAGCAGTGGCCCCGGCCCCGCCTCGCCCCGTGCAGTCACCTACATCACTAACATTGATCCTGCTTGTTAATGTACATTTAACATAAAAATAATTATAGTTACGATGAAAACGATCATTAAATACGCAATAAAAAAAACGGTCGATTTCTTTATCCCCCTACTAAAAATGGACTATTCCATCTTGACATCTTCCGGGTCAGTCGTGAACTCGAGGGCTAGTTCTGTGGCTAGCTGGTTGTGCTGGGTACTTGGATAAATCCGCAGACAACCCCGCTGTTTCAAGCCAAATTAACGTGGCCGGATGATTTTATTGTGTGTTTTGTGTCCACCATTTGACGGTGAGTCGTTATTTTTATGTATTTTAGTTACTTTTCATTAAATCTGTTGACTACCTATAGACGCTGAACTCTGTGTCCAGCTGGTTGTTTTGGGTTACTAATGGATAAATCCGTAGAGAACCCCGCTGTTTCAAGCCAAATTAACGTGGCCGGATGATTTTATTGTGCGTTTTGTGTCGACCATTCGACGGCGAGTCGTTATTTTTATGTATTTTAGTTACTTTTCATTAAATCTGTTGACTACCTATAGACGCTAACGCTGTGTCTGCCGGTAGTGCTGGGTTACTAATGGATAAATCCGTAGAGAACCCCGCTGTTTCAAGCCAAATTAACGTGGCCGGATGATTTTATTGTGCGTTTTGTGTCGACCATTCGACGGCGAGTCGTTATTTTTATGTATTTTAGTTACTTTTCATTAAATCTGTTGACTACCTATAGACGCTGAACTCTGTGTCCAGCTGGTTGTTTTGGGTTACTAATGGATAAATCCGTAGAGAACCCCGCTGTTTCAAGCCAAATTAACGTGGCCGGATGATTTTATTGTGCGTTTTGTGTCGACCATTCGACGGCGAGTCGTTAGTTTCATGTATTTGGGTTACTTTTATGTATTCATTCAACCTTTATTTAGTCAGGTAAATCTTTTGAACCTCATGGGCTCATTTACGAAAGCGACCTGCTAAAACTAAAGAACAATGAACAGCAGTGGTAGAATTTCCTTAAACAATAAACAATAAACAAACAAACAATAAACAATAGAAAACAAAAGAGAGAAAAAAACAAAAGAAAGTTTTTTTTTTTTTTTTTTAACAAAGTATCAAAAAACTAGCAAAACATTATAAGGTAGACGTATAAAATCAAAGACAGGAACAAATCTGCATTGGTTTTTGCCAGGATTCCAACAGATTCTGAAAACCATTTAGAGAAGTCAAGGTCGAGAGCTTCAGATCTTTTTGTAAGATATTCCATGAAATGTATAAATGCGGTGGCGACACACCCGTGTATTTGAGATTTAAACGTGGTTTTAGGGATTAAAAGATCATTCTATTTTTTGTTAATTTCGTGGCCGAATAGAATATATGTACGTAAAGTATTAAATAAATCCTTTGATTTTTGTAATTTCATCCTTTTAGGATCATTTTTGTTACTTTTCAGTTGGCAGTGTAGTGCAAATATTGATAACGCTGCCGGCTATATATAAATATATATATATATAATATAGAAATATATAAATAGCGGATTAGATTAGCTTCCCCTAATTTTCATAAGACATTTGTGCTTTTGAAATTGTGGACCTAAAAAAATTAATAAGCGTTTTAGAAATTGTGGAACTAATTTTTTAATTAGCGGTGCCCACCACTGATAGTTGTATGTTTATCATTTCATATAAAATAGTTTTATGTTTATCATTTCATATAAAATAGTTGTATGTTTATCATTTCATATAAAATAGTTTTATGTTTATCATTTCATATAAAATAGTTGTATGTTTATCATTTCATATAAAATAGTTGTATGTTTATCATTTCATATAAAATAGTTTTATGTTTATCATTTCATATAAAATAGTTGTATGTTTATCATTTCATATAAAATAGTTGTATGTTTATCATTTCATATAAAATAGTTGTATGTTTATCATTTCATATAAAATAGTTGTATGTTTATCATTTCATATAAAATAGTTGTATGTTTATCATTTCATATAAAATAGTTGTATGTTTATCATTTCATATAAAATAGTTGTATGTTTATCATTTCATATAAAATAGTTGTATGTTTATCATTTCATATAAAATAGTTGTATGTTTATCATTTCATATAAAATAGTTGTATGTTTATCATTTCATATAAAATAGTTGTATGTTTATCATTTCATATAAAATAGTTGTATGTTTATCATTTCATATAAAATAGTTGTATGTTTATCATTTCATATAAAATAGTTGTATGTTTATCATTTCATATAAAATAGTTGTATGTTTATCATTTCATATAAAATAGTTGTATGTTTATCATTTCATATAAAATAGTTGTATGTTTATCATTTCATATAAAATAGTTGTATGTTTATCATTTCATATAAAATAGTTGTATGTTTATCATTTCATATAAAATAGTTGTATGTTTATCATTTCATATAAAATAGTTGTATGTTTATCATTTCATATAAAATAGTTGTATGTTTATCATTTCATATAAAATAGTTGTATGTTTATCATTTCATATAAAATAGTTGTATGTTTATCATTTCATATAAAATAGTTGTATGTTCATCATTTCATATAAAATAGTTGTATGTTTATCATTTCTCACTCAGAGACAGACAGTTGCTGAGTGCTCGTGTGTCCTTAGCTAACAACAACAAGCAGGATGAAAACGGCTAAACTGACTTTAACTTAAACACTAGGTTTAAAAATGTTAAACTGTTCTGCAAACCGAAGCTCGTCCATTAATAATCTGATAATAAAACATTTACCTCGCGTGCACGCGCTGCTTCAGTCGCTCGGTCCGGTTCAGGAACACAAAAGTGCACTTCCTACTCTGTATTTTCAAAATAAAACTTTGTTTGGAAATTAAATTGTGTAAATACATAAAACCATAGTATTTTACCAAAAGTTTACATTTTATTACCAATAAAAGTGTCTTATTTAAAAAATACAAGTTGCTAAAATATATGACAGCGACTTAATAAAATGTACACATTTTATTTTAAAGTCGCACTATTTTTACTTCCTGTAATGTCACGTTTTTTTTTTCTTTTTTCTGTAATGTCCCGT
>JBBPBX010052212.1:0-24292 GCA_038048925.1 Garcialebias charrua
GAAAGTCATTTCTAGTTTTGACAAAAAGGACCTCATGAAGGAGGATGGCTGTACTCCGTGCCAGAAGAAGGTGAGGTCGTTCTTGGGCATGGTGCTATTCTATCAGCACTTTATTCCAGCTTGTTCCCGCATTGCAAAGCCACTTTACGCACTCACCGCAGGTCAGAAACGTAGAGTGAAGGGCAAAGGACACGGGAAGGCTGGAACTTTTCGTGTCCTGACTCCCCAGGACTGGACTCCAGCTTGTGAGAAAGCGTTTGGAGACCTTAAAGCTGCACTCCTTGATTGTGTGGTGCTAGCACATCCTGATTTTGAGAGGCCATTTATTCTCTCAACTGATGCTTCATTGGATGGGCTCGGTGCTGTTTTGTCACAGGTCCCGGCTGATGGAGAGATTGCTAGACCTGTTGCTTTTGCCAGCAAGTCTCTCAGCCGCAGTCAGGCCAACTATCCTGCACACAGGCTTGAGTTCCTGGCCTTAAAATGGGCTGTGTGTGATAAGTTCAGCCACTGGCTGAAGGGTCACAGGTTTACTGTGTGGACGGATAATAATCCTCTCACATATATCCTGACCAAGCCCAAACTGGATGCCTGTGAACAACGCTGGGTCTCTAAGCTTGCCCCGTACAACTTTGAGATCAGGTATGTTCCAGGGAGACAGAATGTGGTGGCAGATGCCTTGAGCAGAGCCCCTTTTGTGAAGCCCTTGGCTGATCGCCTTCTGTCAGAGCCTTGTCAGGAACTTTTGGAACAAGTCTGTGAGCTTCCTGATCACGCTGTGCAGGATGTTTTCCGTTTGACCTGCCAGCTTCAATCAGTGGACAGCTCTTCTTCCGTTATAACTGACACATCCATGACCTGTGACGAGGTCTCCTCTCTTTTGTCATCTGTCTGCAGTGGGGATGCCGGTCAGACTCAGCATGCAGCATCTTTAGCTGACCATCTGGGCATGATAATCCCACACACCACAGACCCATCAACAGCGCTTTGTCTGTCTGACCTCGTCTCCCACCAGAGAAACGACCCTGTTGTTTCCAGAGTTGTCTTCTATGTTGAGCGGGGACGCCGTCCGTCAAGGCGGGAACGCTTTGGTGAAAACCAACTGGCTTTAAAAGTTCTGAAGCAATGGGACAAACTAACATTGCTGAATGGTGTCCTTTACCGTGTCATAAAAGACCCTGTGAAAAAAGGTAAACGATTCCAGTTCGTGGTCCCTGATGCTTTGAAGTCTGTGGTTTTGACTGGTGTCCATGATAATGCAGGTCATCAGGGCCAGCCACGAACATTCTCCTTGGCTCGCCATCGCTTCTTTTGGCATGACATGGAAAGGGATGTGCGGGATTTTGTGAGAAAATGTCCCAGATGTGTCCTCAGCAAAACCCCAGAGCCTGCTGTGAGAGCCCCTCTGGAGAACATCAGAACCAGTGCTCCGATGGAGCTGGTGTGCATTGATTTCTGGTCGGCTGAGGACAGCAACAACAAGTCTGTGGATGTTCTGGTGATCACAGATCACTTCACAAAATTAGCACATGCGTTCCCGTGTCAGGACCAAACCGCTAAAAGGGTTGCGAAGAAGTTATGGGATGGGTTTTTCTGCGTTTATGGTTTCCCTCAGCGCATTCACTCTGATCAGGGTGCAAATTTTGAGAGTGAGCTGCTAGCTGAGCTTTTGGAGCTGAGTGGCGTCAGTAAATCGCGCACCTCACCCTACCACCCAATGGGTAACGGGACTGCAGAGAGATTCAATCGCACCCTAGGCAATATGTTAAGATCTCTTCCTCCGCGTTCGAAGCACAAATGGCCTCAGATGATCCAGTCTCTGACTTTCGCTTATAACTGCACAGTTCATGAGACCACTGGCTTTGCGCCATTTTACCTGATGTTTGGGAGGATTCCCAGGCTACCTGTTGACCTTGTTTTTCGGAACGTTCTTCACGATGATACCATTTGCGACTACCACTCTTATGTCAAATCATTGGTTGAAGATCTGCGTTCTGCCATGTTAATGGCTGAAAAGAGCACCAGTGCAGAGCAGAAACATCAATGTGACCAGTACAACAAGAGAGCCAAGGGTCACCCTCTGTCAGTTGGAGATCAGGTTCTGGTGGCGAACAAGGGAGCCAGAGGAAAGCGGAAGCTTTCTGATAAATGGGAGCCTGTGATGTACACGGTGGTTGCATCCAAACCTGCTCTCCACATTTACCGAATTAGAGATCGGCATGGCAATGAGCGTGTGGTGCATCGCAACCTCCTTCTTGATGTGAACTTTTTACCTGTGGGAATGACCCTGGACAGCAATGAGAACCGCCATGCTGACAGTGTGGTTGGAGTTCCTCCGGTTTCTGACCTACACGAAACAGAATGTTTTAGCGAGGCTCCTAGTGCTGTTCTTGCTGAGTCTTCCCTACCAGACTCCCTGTCCTGCAGTGATGGGGAGGACCGTACTGCATCATGGGTTCAGGATGTGTCCTCGGCTCCATCAGTTGTAAATAATGACCTGCCTCATGACTCAGAGAACTCCTCTATGGACACTGGAGTACTGGCGACTGCTGGTTCCTTACCTCATCTCCCTGACGATGTTAGTGTTGCTCATCCTCCAGACAGTGTGGGAGGGGATGTTGTTCACCGCCTAACTTCACGTTTTGGGAGGGTTATTAAACCAGTCTGTCGCTTGATAGAATCCATGGCTGTCATTGAGGCACTGTATAACAAGGATAATGTTCAACCGGTTATTGATGTGTGAGTTTCCAAATTTTTGTGTATGATTCCTGCCATTGACTAGGATCATTTATTTTATTTTTTTATTTTATTTGGGTTTGCATAAGCTTCAGTAACATATGTGTTCTTTCTGTATAAGGGGGGGTGTAAAAGGCACCTCTTGTTGTCCAGGGGATACCATGAGAACGATCTCTGGTCTCCTGACCCTATTGTAGGGTAGCTGTTATGTTGATGTATTACTTTGTTAAAGAACACAAAATATTTGTACTGGTACTGTCTGACACTGTTTTTTTATTTTTGTGTAATTCTAGGGGGGTAAATGTAACCTGGTTGTACTTCTCTTTTGTTATAATTACACAAAAAGTATTTTTGTATTGTTGTATTATTGTATATTACCTGACTGAAACACCACTGTCATTATTTCAGCCGTGTTACTTTAAGATCAGAAGCCCCTCCCTTTTATTTCTTCTTCTGTGGTTTTGTCTTTAAATTGGTTGTACCCCTGGGATTCTCCCCTTTTGTCACGTTGTCTTGTGGGGAGAGGTACGTGCTGTTTATTTGTCATGTAAATATATTCAGTTTATTTATAGATTTATTAAGTTAATTTTCATGCATTTTTGTTTTGTATAGACTTGAAGCAGGGCAGTCGGTAACACGGTGTTGTGTGTGTGTTATTCCACCAGGTATGTTTTATAAGAATGTTTATTCAGCCCTTTTGTCACGTTGTCTTGTGGGGAGAGACTTGGAGCAGGGCAGTCGGTAACACGGTGTTGTGTGTGTGTTATTCCACCAGAATAAACCGCTATCCTGACTAAAGATAAACCGTGTCACGGTCTGATCAATAAAACCATAAAACCAGCACAACGCAGGAAGGATCCGGTTACACCGGCAACGTTGAGAAACTGGGAGAGAGGCAGAAGCATGGGAGCTCTGGGTTCAACCCATGTGCGAGTCAGCTCCACAGGAAATCTGGAAAAATCGGCATCCTGTGCCTCGTGGCAGACTGCTGCTTCACGAAGAAGTAGTTCCCCGCCAATCTTGTAACCTGTTGGCGAGGTGGGGGTTCTGGCCAGCTGATCCGCAGTGTGTCCGCTGCTCTGCAACATAGGTCGAACAGAGCGGGGATGGAGACATCGGTCTCTGGTTGAGCTGCCGTGGGGCTCTGGGAGAAGTCCTCTTCGTCTCCCTCGTCCTCGTTTTCAGCCTCATCGTCTGATATTTCACCCAAAGCTGTTAGCGAGAGCTCGTCTGCGTGTAACAGGCTTCTGGTATCAAACTCGACGGTGGAGTCCCCGACGGAGGCCGCCATGCAAGGGCGTAACTTTAGGTCTAACATTGGGGGGTTATGCTCTCTACCTATTTATTTATCTATCGAATAAATAACTTTTTTTTATGATTCAGGATATTTTAGGGTTAAAATATATTGTAATGCTTTTACTGTGATTTACTGTGATTTACTTAACTTTCCTGTTTTCTCTGTATTTATTCTGCTCCTTTTTTGTTCCACATAGGTTCAACAAGTAAGAAAAAAACTCACTATTTTTCTGCATTTTTTTCAGCCATAACACATATTTTACATTTTTAAGATTTATTATATAACATACCTCAATTTCACAATTTTCAAAGAGTGTGTATTTACCTGGTTCACTACAGTTTAACTAGGAAAAATTACAACAAATGATTCAAATACAGCCATAATATGACAAGAGCAGAGTAAAACCCTGCATCATACCTGTCAAGTTTTGGATTTAAAAATAAGGGAAATTTTCTGCCGGGTACGCCGAGCCATCCCACTAGCCCAGGGATCTGCAACCTTTATGATCAAAAGAGCCATTTCTGCCCCTTTGTTCACTAAATTAAACGTTTCCGGAGCCACAATACCTGCTACAACTGGGATTCTCAACTGGTGGCCCACAGACCACTTTAAGTTTGTTAGAGGACAATTTTCTGACCGGTAGTTTTCTGGCCATTGTAAAGCTGAAAATATCTAACGATTTGTTGATATTTTTACATTTTAAGACTAAAATGGGCATGTTATCTCAGATATGTTGTGGGGTTATTTCAGTTTCCAATATCATATGTTGGTGCGTGGCATGTCAGCCTGTATAAAACTTCTCGGTCTCACAGCTTCCATTCATTCAGAATTGAAAAAGACTTCTGGACAGAAGTCGAAACGTTTTCTGCAACAAATAAAGTCCAGTTGATCCTGTATTGAACGCCTTTTTTGATTTTATCATGTCCTGGACGACTGAGAATCTTCACCAGCATTTTAAGACTAAAAAAGACCAGATTATCATAAAGAAGGAAAAATAATGTGATCTTTCCCAATTAAAAAATAAAATAATAAACTATGCAGGTCTAGGTAAATTATTTTAATTGTGGAAAAATTAAATATCCTACTTCGAATAAATAAAGTTAACTTATGTTTTACTCCTTCTATTAGTTCTAGTATTCACACATTTGCAAAGGAAATGACAGGAAAAACTGCTAAAACTAGCCCTTTTTGTTGTTATAAGAACAAATAAAATTCAGTTTAAAGTTAGTTTTGATCAAAGCTTGGAAGAGCCACTGCTGAGGGACCAAAGAGCCGCATGTGGCTCCAGAGCCGCAGGTTGCAGACCCCTGCACTAGCCCAACCAAAGTCCAGGACCCCTTACATTTTAAGACAGGTTTACAAGAAATCTAAAATAACTACCTATCAGCCTCTTTCAAACCAGTTATGTGATCACAATCTGATAGGCCTACCTTTGTGCTTGACGGATTTTTCATGCTGACGGACATCGTTCCTTCCCCCATGAGAGACTAAAGTCGCAGTTACAAATCTTAAAAAACACGTAATTGTGTCCCACCCTACTCTTCTTTAGGAAAGTAAATTCGCTGTCCCATTTTTCAAGATATTTACACGAAGTCTTAACTTTTTCCAAGTTTCTCTCTCGTTACATCCATCTCTGTGTTTTTCCGGGTTTGTGTTCCCCGCTGCCAGCAGTAACATCGCGAGAACTTGCCACCGAGGCTACTGCAGGGGGCAGTTCTCGCGAGGCTAGTGACAGAGGCACTGGAATGTTTTTTTTTTTTTATATATAATATTATAATACGGGAGATTTCCGGGGAAATAATAATTCGGGATGACGACGGGAAAGAGGGGTAAAATACAGTAGTTTCCCGGCCAAAACGGGAGACTTGACAGATCCCTGCATGTCATCTTCAGCAATTATGCTTAAATGTTCACTTGCAGCCAGTTTCAAGGCGATTACCGTAATACCACCGAAACAGCCAAAAGGCGCACTTTGTTTTCTTTCAAACACCGTTTGAATTTTTCTGATAGCCCAAACCGTTGCAGAGTTACGGTAATGCAAGCATGTGGAAAACGTGTCCCCGGCTGCTGCTGGAGGGGGAGGAGGAGGGAGAGGCTGAGAACCTAAATAAGGGCAGCTTTTACGCAGATAGAGAGCAGTCTCAGCTGAAACGCGCTCCGGCTCCGCGCACCTCCAGTTAATCCGGGAGCTTGAAATGAATGATGCCATTTTCTTAGGGGGGTTATATTGACTGGATCCAATTATTGAGGGGGTTAAATCCACCCCCCCACCCCCCGTGTAAATTACGCCTATGCCGCCATGTCCATACTGTCCCCCGAGTCAGCGTGGCCGCTGTCCTCCAGGTCCACGGCCTCGAGCTCCGGTGTGGGAGTGAGTGCCTCTGTGAGGTCTGGGTCCCGTGCTGCCGCGGAGCCACCCATGGCCTTGACCACGATGTCCACTCGACGCTTCCTCACAGCCTCAAGCATCTGGCTGCAGTGAGGGCAGGACTCGGAGGATTCCAGCGCTGTCTTAGCGTGCAACATCCCCAGGCAGACGGGACAGGCCTCGTGGGTGTCCGTCGCCGAAAGGGAGTAGCCGCAGCCGCTGGGGCAGGCTCGGGAGCTGGGGCTCGCTGGCCTGCTGGTCTTCTTAGAATTTTGGGATTTTCGCTTTCCCTTCTCTGGAGCCATGGCTGAGAAGAGTCGAGCTCGTTAGCTGTAGCTAAAGTGGTCCGAAGACGTCCTCTCGTCGAGTCGCTCTCGTTGGCTAGCCTGCTAATCTCCGTTAGCCAGGTAGCTAATGACGCAGTTAGCGCCGTCGAGCGAAGCTGCGAAGAGAGAAGAAAAAACCTTGAGGTTAAATAAAAGGCACTGGCTAGCTTTCGCTAACCCAGCAGTACGAAGGAAATTTCTCTGTACGCTCAGGGTAGGGAGCGAGCTCACCTCCAGTCGAGCGATGCAGTCACAGAGAGTCCAACGAAGTTCAGGTGTAAGCGAGGTGAAGGGCATAAAGAGGATGAAGGTGGAGCGTCAGTCCCTTTTATGCAAAGAGGGCGGGCCTCATTGCTGACGCCCACCTGCCTTAAAAGGCGTGAATGTATTACTTCAGGTGAACCGCGTGGCGGCGCAATTCCCATAGTCAGATGTTGCACTGAGTGAACCTGACTGATAAGGGAACCTTATTTACTGTTGCTTTTTATACATTATACTGTATTTGACTATTTTTGGATGTAACTGGGACCCTGAGGACATAATTTTGTTCCAGCTCATGTCTCACATGTGGTGAAAACGGCAATAAAGTTGACTTGAACTTCAATATGTGTTGGGAGAAACTTTCAGCTATTATCACACTAAAATTGACTCTTCTAGCCGTTTTGGGGTTTGCCAAGGTGGATTAGCTGTGGCAGATGTCATGAATCAGTTGCAGATGAATGTCCAATCATGTATGCCCAAAAACGCCCTTTAAAAATCTCAGTGGGCTCATGTCCGTCTGTCCTCAGTTCACAATAATAAGAGTATAAGGTCAGACTCCTAAAATAGTTGAGGTTTAGTGAAACATCAGACACCAAAGAACAACTCCATCAGAGTAAATAGATGGTAAGAATAATCCAGCAGCTGTTGTAGAACAAGACCAATCCTGTTAAGATGCAAGACCTTGGGTTTTATTCTGCAAACCAAAGAGCAGTTTTGTGTCACCAAGGTGTTGTGTACTGCCTAGGGATGTGCCGATCGATCGGAAACCGATCAATCGTCACCGATAATCATTAAAGCGGATGTGATCGGCTTTTGCCTTCAATTACCGATCACAGAGCCTGTGATGCGAAGTTTGCTAACTGCAAAACGTGCGACGAAAAAGTACCTCGTGGAGGAAGTTCAACGAAGTCCTTCAACACAACAAACCTAATTCGTCATTAAAATGTTTTAATACGTTTTAATAACTTACCAAAAGCCGTCTGCCAGCGCCCCCATAACATCAACACCTGTTAGCATGTAGCTCCACCGAGCAGCCCCACCGAGTCCGCTGCGCAGTTACGGGCAGTCCAGTTTAGCTGCGGCTTCAAAAAGGCTGTCGGCTTTGTTATTCCAAGTTAGCTGGGTGTCCCCCGATATCTTCTGCTTCCAGTCCGACATCGAGGCGAGCTCCAGGAACCTCTGATCGCACAAAGCCGGCTGTCTGCTGCAGGTCCGGTTTAGCATGTTAGCCTTAGCTCATACCATGAGCTGCTGGTCTCGCGCGGCGCTGTAGGAACGCTCGGCGGTGTGATCGCAGCTGCTGCTCCAGTCCTGAGACATTCACAGAGTTCAGAGGAGTGTTTCCAGTTAATGCCTTAGCTCATACCATGAGCTGCTGGTCTCGCGCGGCGCTGTAGGAACGCTCGGCGGTGTGATCGCAGCTGCTGCTCCAGTCCTGAGACATTCACAGAGTTCAGAGGAGTGTTTCCAGTTAATTTATCCGTATGAGGCATCCTCTTATGGGAGAAACAGTCCTCCAAAAGCCGACTGCCGAACTAATGAATGTAAAATGGCGGAGGCGGTATTTCCTGGTTCTTCTTCTTCTTCTATAGAGTTGAATGGCGGTTGGCGAACTCATATTAAGCGCATTACCGCCACCTGGTTCCCGCAGGAAGTTGTTCAAAAAAGCACGAAATTATTTAAAAATAATAATAATGATACTTAACGTATTTATAAAGCCATTTGTAAAAACAGCCAACAGTGCAGCTTTAAGTAGCAAATGGGGTATTTTAGTTTTTTATATGAAGTAATAGATGTGTTTTTTTTTAAAAAACAATAAAAAAACTTTTTTTTTTATTGAAAGTTAGTAAGGTAAACATTTTTCTTTGATAATGCAGTTGATAATTACTTTTATTTACTTTGTTCTCTGAAATAAATTAGTAAAAATATGTTTTTGTCTGAATTATGGTGATTTTATGGTTCTGAAAATAACATGAGTGCTGCTTCTGGCTACAAGATTCAGATCTTGTAGCCAGAAGCAGCACTCATAAATTACAGGTAAGCCATTTGATCGGTGATCGGTTTATGTGATCGGCTCACATATAGGCAATCGGTTTTTTGATCGGTATCGGTGATCGTCACACATAGGTGATCGGTATCGGTATCGGTTTCAAAAAACCTGATCGGCACATCCCTAGTACTGCCCTGTCATTCTTTAACGGTGTCCCTTCTCAAGTTCTCACAATAGCAGAGCTTGCTCTGCTCCGTTGTCAGGGCGCCGGCCATTCTGTGGCCTTTCATTAACCAACTGCAACCTGAGAGCAGCTGTGACGAGAGCCTGTTGCCGAGTAGATAAAGACGAGTGAGCATCAACACTAAACAGAGGTTGAGCTGTTGGGCTTTGATGGCCGACTGCAGCAGGAGTGGTGGTCTTATCTGGAGTGACCGTGGTCTAACCCCACCGTAGCTCTATACCCTTTATCTGGTTTTGAATGGAGACAGAGACCCAGTTGCCATTCTGAAATATTTGCAAGATTCCTTGCAGTCATCAAGTACAAAGATTTATGGGTAAAACAAGTGAGAGTGCGTTCCTGAAGTGAAGAGACGCTCCATTTGATAATACGCTCATAAAGTCCTCGCATGTGATCGTTTCCTTTCTGTTAATCGATCTGAACCTCGACAGGAAGATCTTGACCCTGCGTGCAGAGACCCAATTGTGACACCTTTTCAGCTCGCTCTCATGCCGAGGAGATAATACACGCATCAATCAAACTGCATGAACATAGTGAGGCGGTGTTGAAAGGGGGAGCTCCGCATACCAGGTGATCCAGCTAGACCCAGAGAATCGGAGCACCTGTAACTCTACCCGGCAGAAAGGATCTCGTATTCGTTTACCATTTGTGTCATTTGGCTCGCCTTTCTGATCCACTTTTTTTTCCACCTCTTTTCTGTGGGAACCTATTTTAAAATCTGTCAATGTAATTGTGCACTGCCCTGAAACACCTCCCTAAAAATAGTCCCCACTAATCCTCAAGTCCCCTCTGAGAAGTACTGGACATTACTGGGGATTGACTGGCTGTGCGACAGCAGGAACACTGCTTTTTCTAAGTTTAATCAAGTGGTCAGTTCAGCTCAAGGTTGTAAAGATCTGTATAGCATCATTCCAGAAAGTTCTGATCGCCTGGTGCAGTGCAACACCCTCTGGTGGGGCGAAAACATACAGCTTCCTACATCAGACTCCTGTGGAACTCCACATGTCGGAGCTTACTGTTGCCAACAGGAAATTGCGTTTAGCTCAAGAATTTTTTTTTTTTCCAGTGAGGTGCTGTTCAATTATTTGAATGCACTTAAGTTCATCATTTAATATGTTTCAAACAAACTGATTTCAAAACTTCCTTTTAAATTAGAAAACAGATACCTGTAATTTAATGATTTATGAAAACTTTGCTTTAAAAAAATGCTTAGAGGTAAGGATGGCAAGGGTTGTTCCTTGAATAACTGATTGCATCAAAACTCTATTTAAATCTTGGCAGACCTTAAACTATCTTTTAGTGCTCATATCGATGTATATTGCTTTTAGTTTCCTATTGCGCCCGTTAGGAGCCAAGACACCGTCTTCCCATGATAAACTGTGAACAAGCTATAGACCTTCATTTGCCTCTACACTGACATTTCACAGCAGCTTCAAGACATTCAAATCACGCGAGTTCTACATGATTATCAGTGCGGGGTGTCTTCACGTTTGGTTGAAGGGGAACATAAATCGTGTCTTCAGCTGCCTAGCGGACTGGAAACTGTGTGCCAGGCTTGCCAGGGGGCCACAAAAATAAAGTGTAAGAGAGAGAGGTGGGGGTGGCTGCTGTCAGAGTGGCATGCACACCCTGTGGAGATTTTGTAAAAGGAGACCCGAACTGAAATGGACAGCTGAGAAAACCCACATGCCACTGAATGCAACACTTTCTTTCGGCAAGCGTACGTCTCCTGAAACTTTTTCCAAATATAAGACCATTTCACATATTTTTCCTTTATCACAAATGGCCCCTGAATGCACCACAATAAAAGGAATGAGACTTCAGACTGAATTGTTCGTGTTTATTAAGACTTTCCAGATTGGATCCTCCCGAGTGATGTTCTAACACACACCAAAATATATTTATGGCAAACAAACACAACAGCATTTTAAACATCCACAGGTCCATGGGATTGCACTGCAAATTAGAAAATTGAGTCATGCTTGTACATGTGTTGCGGGGCGGGGGGACAATAGATTTCATGTTTTACTGTCGTCAAGGTGACCAACTTGTTAGTAAATCCACGTTTTGCGTACAATCAATCATAGCTGAAAAAGTTATAAACAAACAGAATGTTTACACACAGTAAAAGTCTTTCCTTGTCAACTTGAAACTTTCCTAACTTTACAAAAACCTTTACAGGCAGCTTTATACAAACCAGGATTTTTTTTTAATTTAGTGTCTTCTCGTGGCGTAGTAGCATAAAATGACTCCCTTTTGTCGACTGGTTCCTTCTTTATCTGACACAATAAGTTCATTTACAATATTCACAAAGATGTAGCCAGCCTCTTCTACTTCTCGTTCAGTTAAATAACTAAAAACAAAACATGTCAGCTTCACGTAGTCAGCTGTGCTGTCTGGTAAGGATGATTCAGTGCCACAAACATCTTTACAAATGAGAACAAGGGCGCACCTGTGTCGTACGTAGCAACACATCTCATCCTGTCTGTCATTTGTGTCCAGATCTTCTGTGGACCACATCATCTTGAGGGGGGCGTGTTTAAATGTGGGAGCATAGCTGCAGGTAGTCGATTGGCACAGGTCACCGGACTTGCCTCGTGAGCGTTGGCAGGTCTGGGAAACTTTTAAGGCGACCACGTCCTGTATGCCCAAGTATGTCACAGGACTTCTGTAGAAAAACCAAAAAAAGAAGGGTTAAAGGTCAGAAGGAGCAGCCGCTCTAGAAGATTTATTAACACGAAAGCAACAGCTGAAACGGAGATCGGTTCGTAACCAAAAAAAGGACGTGTGACGTTGAACTGAGTAATACCAGAGGGTAAACCTTTGACTTGTTGACAATACTAAATGCATGCCAAACGTGCCGCGTGTGGTCAAATTCCACAAATCTTTGCAAAGACCTACGGTAATCAAAAAGCAATAAGACAGAAAGGTAGAAAATCTCATTTCCATATTTTCCGGAATATAGGTTGCAGCTTTTTATCATTTTTGCATGCCCTGCGACCTGTATTCAGGTGCGACCTATTTATGGCTTTTTATAAAATAAGCTGATTTGTAATCATTTATTAACAAAAATTAAACTGAGACACACTCTTACAATAATGTCAGCTAACAAATATATTTTTAGGTGTTTATCCTGCTAAAATTATTCATTTATTAAAGAAAAGTTCAGCTCAGACACATATTTGCTATAATTTTTATCAAACAAATAATTGTTTTTAAGTGTTAATCTTCTTAAAAGCCTTGCTGTGCGCTCCTGTGGCAGACATTTGCAGCAGAGCTAAACACGGTCCACATTTTGACGTAGGTGCGACCTATATATGGATTTTTCCAATTCTTTGGCAATAATTGGACAATGCGACCTATATTCAGGTGCGACCTATATTCCAGAAAATACGGTANTTATCATTTTTTGCATGCCCTGCGACCTATATTCAGGTGCGACCTATTTATGGCTTTTTATAAAATAAGCTGATTTGTAATCATTTATTAACAAAAATTAAACTGAGACACACTCTTACAATAATGTCAGCTAACAAATATATATTTTTTAGGTGTTTATCCTGCTAAAATTATTCATTTATTAAAGAAAAGTTCAGCTCAGACACATATTTGCTATAATTTTTATCAAACAAATAATTGTTTTTAAGTGTTAATCTTCTTAAAAGCCTTGCTGTGCGCTCCTGTGGCAGACATTTGCAGCAGAGCTAAACACGGTCCACATTTTGACGTAGGTGCGACCTATATTCAGGTGCGACCTATATATGGATTTTTCCAATTCTTTGGCAATAATTGGACAATGCGACCTATATTCAGGTGCAACCTATATTCCAGAAAATATGGTAAATGTAGCAAATAGAAATACTTTAACTTGAAATCCTCCTTTTAACAAGAAGGATCTTTTCATTTACAGGCATCCAAATAAACTTTGGATTTACGTCATGTGCAGATTCTGTCAGGTTGTTCATCTTACATCTCCAGATTTACGAGAGAAGACGAGATGCAGGAATCTTTGGGTTTTATGACTGGGTTTACGGAAAGAACTGAAATGGGATCCGTTTGCTGTTGCGTGCTAACAAAGAAACCCGTGTTCCTTTTTTTACGACGGTGTTTAGGGTCGCTTGCTTGTCTTCAGAGCAACAGGTGAAGGTAAAAAGCATGGGGAGAGCGCGGCGCTGCCGACGTTGCCGTGACGGAGACGAGTGCAGCGCTGCATAGTACTCGTTTGCTTTCGGGTCCCGTTTCTTAGCCCTGGCAGAGGAGCGTTTGTGGATAGAGGCTCCTCGTCGCCTCTGGAATCCCTCGCTGGGTCCGAGCCCAGGTCAGTGGAGCTGGTGAATAAAGCTGTCAACGGTACAGAGATACCCAGCTTCTTTTCGACCTTTCCTGCAGGACTGCTTCCATATCCCACCTCCAACCTTTTTTTAGTGCAAGTGAACTCTCCGTGCCACACCTTCCTGTCCTCAGAGGGGCTCTCACTTTTACAGAGGTGATGACCTGCACACTTGATTGAGTACAAGCTCAAGTTCATGGCTGCTCCACGGAAAGGACGACTCGCATCCACCTCAAGACAAAGCATGCTTTGTTTCTTTTTCTCGTTCTCTCAGAAAGTATTAGCAGATGTAGCCACGGGTCATCTTTGGGGACTTCATTTACACTCAGTTATGTTACAAATCTGTAGCTCAGGGAATATGGATGGTTTTGCAAATGTCCCCTCATGGGTAAATAAAGTAAAAATGGGCAATTGTCTAAGATCTTCCATTACATGAAAGAAAAGTGTTTTTAGTTTTCTTCAGAGTACTAAAACAACGACTTTTTATTGGACTCGGTTTCAGTAATTGCACGCTGAAATTTCAATGTTGAATAAAAGCTACTGTAATCACTGGTAATAAACATTATTGGAATCACAATTCTAAATACATAATTACTGGTGTTCTAGTTGTAAAATGAATAACTCAGAATAAGTAGCTAAAGATAATATGTCTTAGAGGATTTTTGTATAAAAGAGCACTTTAGTACCCAAAAAGGCATAAATTAAGTTTCTAATTCAGAACCCATAACTACATACCGGTAATTGATTATTAAACACTTATTATTAGATTCTTAGTTACTAATTATTATATAATTATTAATAATTAATTACTCATTATAATTTCCTCTTGGATGAATAAAGTATTTCTGAATTTGAATTGAATTACCAACCTACAGTTTTTCTGTTCTAAAGGTGGCTTTTCCCTCAACTTTACAAACCCCACTTCAACTCACAATTATTGAACCTTAAAGCTGCACTATGTAACTTTGTAGTGCAGTCTGTAACTTTTCTAACAATATATTTTTAACATATTTCTTCACTCTGTCACTATCTACTGACAGACTGATGTTAGACAAAGTAATCTCTGAAAAAAACTATAGTCCCCTTGCTTCTCTATCAGCATTTATAAAAACACTAAAAACACAGAGTGACCCACCATTAACCAGCCAATAAAAACAGAGCTTGAATTTGAATTTCAGCAGGGCCAGGGGGAGCAGAGCCATATATGGCACTGAGGGGGAGGGATCAGAATGCTTTGCCTGTTTAAAATTTTTCTAAGTTCTGCACTCTACAGAAAGTTACACATAGCACCTTTAATGGTAGGTTGCAACTTAACAAATGGGTCTATTTATTATTATTATTTATTATGGACACTTTACCTCAATCCAGATAATTGGATTGTGGAATGGTTTGGAGAGGGACCTGTCTCACACACACCCAGGGTCAATTTAGAGTTACCAATCAGCCTAACATGCATGTTTTTGGACTGTGGGAGGAAACCGGAGCACCCGGAGAAAACCCACGCATGCACGGAGAGACATGCAAACTCCACCCAGAAAGGCCCCTGGACCGGGATTTGAACAGAGGACCTGCTCGCTGAGAGGCAGCAGCTCTACCAGTTGTGCCACTGTGCTGCCAAAAATGCCAAGTCAATGTGTACATTTAAAGGAGACCACAGATATGTTTTTAAAATTTTTATGGTATTTCTTTGGGGTTACCAGACACTGTTCATTCAATTTAATACACAAAATAATTCTTAGATAATCAATTATACCCTTTTTAATTCTGCCATTTTTAACTTTCGTTTTGAACGACCGGTTTATGATAATGAGATCTCGTGGCACGCCCTTCAAAGATCTGCTTACATTAACTCCGCCCTCCAAAGGCAGACGAGGAAGTCAACTCACGTTACTGCCACAGAGTCGAGCTGAGCTGAATTGGACCGCAACAGATCACAGTGTACAAGTTGTCGTGTCATTTTTTATTCTTCCTGTCATGTCCAACTCCCTCTCTCCCTCACTCTCACCGTGCGCGCGAGCTGGAGGGAGCGAGCAGTCACTGGCGGACACACATACACACACACACACACACACACACACACACACACACACACACACACACACTCACAGCGGTGCTGTCTTTTTATCTGAAAACTATCAATTTTAAATCTGCTTAGTGCTCCATTATCTGCGCCAGGAGGGTCAGAGAGGGTTTCTCCGAAACAAAAGGCTTTAAAAAAAAAAGGGGGAAAAAAAAAAGATGCAATGGACAAGATGCGATCTCAGGTCTCCCGGGTGGCGGTCCAGTGCGCTAACCACTCAACCAAACTGGCAGTTGTGCAAAAGTAGTCCATCATATAAGAAGTGTAATTCTTCTTCGGTAATGTCGCCTGGACATTGCCATTAAAAATAAAATTAAGCCACGCATCTCTGCTCTCTGAGACTGGAAGAGTGTGTATCGACACATGTTGTGTAATGCAGCCAACAACGCAACATTTAACTTTAGGAGCCATTCTGCTGAGATGAACTATTCTTCTTCTTCTCCATTTGATTTATGGCGGATCGCAAACAACTGTTAGGTGCATACCGCCACCTAGTGTGCAGGCTGAGATGAACTCAGGAACCGCGTGGGTGGAGCATTACCAGGGGTTGCTAGGTGACGGGGGCGGGACAAAGGTTGGGATGGGTTGTGGCTGTGGGTTGTGGCTGCGGTTTGTGACGTAACAAACCGCAGGAAGTGCAATCGGCCCGTTTCTATCTAAGATAAATAAATATACTTATAGTAAATAAACCACTGGGTGCATTTTTTTGGCCTTAGGACTGTTTTTTTATGAAGTAAATACCCAAAGTTGAGTACAAAAACATTAAAAAGTGAATTTTGCATCTGTGGTCCCCTTTAAGAAAATGATCAAAACTGAATTGTTAAAAAAATATATATGAAGAAGCTTAATGTGTATTGTATGAAGAGTTGGAAAAATTAGAAAGAGTTATTCATTTTGTTCTGTTACTTGAAAATTATTATTGTTTGAACTAATTGTTTGGAAAAAGGGGCAGATATAAGATTTTTTTTTCTTCTGTTACCTTTCATTTTATATTTTGTATTCTTATTATTTATGAGATTGTTTTGTATTGTATTTTAAAATGAATACATTTATAAATAAATAAATAAAAATAAATAAATATTTATTTAACCAGGCAAGTCCCATTCAGATCAGATCTTTTTCAAGGGAGGCCTGGACCTGACAGCAGCCTAACATGCATGCTTTTAAACTGGGGGAGGAATAGGGGGAAACCCACACGACAATAAAATAAAAATAAAAATGCAATTAAAATAAAAGTAAATGGCAAATGGACTGTATCTTATCAAGATACTCAAAGCACTTTACACTACAATCTGTGTCCTCATTTACCTATTCATACAACATCCTACAAGATCTATACAAAGACTAATCAGTGCTTTAGCACTTTCATACACCAATAAGACACACATCAGAGGCAATGAGGGGTGTGCAGCACCTTGCCCAGGGACACTTCAGCATGTGGTTGTTGGAATCAAACCCCCAACTCTTGCATTGGTGGACGACTGCTCTAACCACTCAGCCACAGCCGCTCTAAGTAGTGTTATAAAACAATAAGCTCAAGAAGCCTCATAAAACAAGGTAAAATACTAAAAATAATCAAAGCAAATACGTTCGTGTTTAGTATTTTACCTTGTTTTTTGAGGCTCCTTGATCTTATTGTTTTATAACACTACTTTTATTTTAATTGCATTTTATTGTTGTTTATTATTGTTTACAATAGGTCTCTCTTGTAAACGAGTCCTCGCGATTCAATGAAACTAACCTGTATAAATAAAGGTTGAATGAAGGAAAAACAAACATGAGGAAAACACGCAAACTCCATACAGAAAGACCCGAGACCCAGCCCGGGATCAAACCCAAGACGTTCTTGCTGTGAGGCAACTGGGTTAACCACTAATCCATTGTGCTATGCATGTAATTGTGCGGCTAGGTACTGGTTAATTTGTGGACCAAAGTAAAGTGTGGCCTCTAAAAGAAAAATAATTGTGTCAGTACCAGAAATAGAAACAAATTCTAGTTTTCCTGCAAGATAAAGGAATAAACAGGTAAAGATAACTACCCGTATTTTCCGGAATATAGGTTGCGGCTTTTTATCATTTTTGCGTGCCCGGCTGCGACCTATATTCAGGTGCAACCTATTTATGGCTTTTTATAAAATAAGCCAATTTGTAATCATTTATTAACAAAAATTAAAGACCGTGTAAAGTGAAATTAAATGTGTTTTTAGTTTGTCACATGGCATAAATATGTGTTATTAATCACCCATTTAAATCTGACTGATTAAAAACATTGTTTACCTTATAAAATTAAGTCTCAAAAATCATGAAAAAACATGATTTTGCCTTGGTCTGGAACGCTAGGGGCGTGTCAGTGCGTGGGCGTGGTTTCAGGCAGCTGCGCTCGTCCTGCTCGTGTCCCACAGTGGAGAGGCAGACAGCAGAGCCAGTAAACCTGCTCTGTTTTTATCCGAGTTCTGTCTGTAACAGCAGCTACTTTTTCCAAGAGTTACGCTGTTTTTGTAAATAGTTTTCTTGTGTGTTTTTAATCTGGAATGAATAAAAAAAATAAAAATAAAAAAAAGAGTTGCACCATGCGGGATTTGAACCCGTGGGCTTTGGGACGGAAGGCAAGCGCTCTAACCATTGTCCTAACCAGGCATTACAGATACTCAGCATAAAACGACGCAGTATAAAAACATGTTATGATTTGTACGGGTGCCCTGACCATTACGACATCCAGGGAAGATGCACGAACGAGGCATAATTGATTAGCTAGCTAACAATGAACAAAATATCTATGCTATTGCTATCTGATGCTATCTGCGATTCGCGAGTGAACGGCTCCACCGAGGCGAATTTATACGGCTGGAGCTGCAGGGGGTGGGGCTATACTAATGAGGACCGCGTGACGAAACGCGGTCACGTTTAAAACACGCCTAAAAAATCCTGAAATAGAAATATGTTTATACACAGTTTGCTCTATAACTCCAAAATTAATTGAGCTACAATTTTGAGACTTTTTACTCATTTACAAGATTACAATTATGACATTTATAATGTTTATTGAAGAAAATGTTGAAATTCACTTTACACGGTCTTTAAACTGAGACACTCTTACAATAATGTCAGCTAACAAATTATTTTTTAGGTGTTTATCCTGCTAAAATTATTCATTTATTAAAGAAAAGTTCAGCTCAGACACATATTTGCTATAATTTTTATCAAACAAATTATTGTTTTTAAGTGTTAATCTTCTTCAAAGCCTTGCTGTGCGCTCCTGTGGCAGACATTTGCAGCAGAGCTAAACACGGTCCACATTTTGACGTAGGTGCGACCTATATTCAGGTGCGACCTATATATGGATTTTTCCAATTTTTGGGCAATAATTGGACAATGCGACCTATATTCAGGTGCGACTTATATTCCAGAAAATACGGTATACTGAAGTAAAATCAGCTGACTAACGCTTCATATATTTGTGCTAACATCTTAATAAGAAAGTTCATTCTCAATAGTCCAGGTATCAAATCCGCTCATTCTCAATCAGTTCATTGAGTTCAGTTCATTAACATCTTAATGTTTTGTTACAAAGAACTCTCCAAAGCTCAACCCAAACAGACAGCTGTGCATCGCAGGGTTTGGACCTCAGTGCCTGGAAGTGCGGCGGTTAGAAACCCTTGTGTACCTGCAACATGCTGAGGCTTCATGGGACCCGCTTTTTTCAGAAACGACTCCTCGTTCTCAAAAGCGAGGATGGGCTTGGTGCTCATGCTGCTCTCAGAATTGTCCCGGGCTCCGTTGCTGGCGTTGCCCTGATTTGTGAGGTGGACGAAGTCCTCGAGGTGGTCTTCTTTAGTGGACAGACCATTTTCATGTCTCATGGGCTGGACTCCGTTTACAGCTGGGAGGCTAGTTGATGAGGAAACAGCAGAAAACATGGTTATGGTTCTGATTTGTCCGAATGACTCACAGAACCGGGTTGAGTCACTCCAAGGCCGTCCAATTAACGGAGTTTAAACTCTACGCCTGGAAGTGTGTTCAAAACAAAAATTAAACCAAATCATTGTCTCATGTGTTTTACTGTGGCCCTTATCCCTGTGGCTCTTTTGTTTTCCACCGAGGTTCACACAAACAAAGCTCAAGTCGACTGCCAGTTCTGTTTCCTGCCGCACAAGTTTTACAATTTTCATTGGTTTAGCAGGAATCTGCGTTTAGAAAAAAATCGTTTTTACCGTTCGCTGATGTCCGCTTGTCCATTTTCAGTCTTATTCGGCAGGTTGACCTCTGATTTGAGCTGGTAGTCAGCAGACACTGGAAAAAAAGTAAACGTCCACAGTGTGTAATAAGCATCCCGTCATTTCTTACCACAGAACGACAGACGGCAGTGAAGATGTTTAGATTTTTACAGCTTTGTGTTTTAAGACAGAACATAAATACTTCAGGATTTTCATGCTCTCCTTTCATCCACTGGCTAGAATATAAAAGTTGTTCAGACCTTTTAAAGATCGTCTCCACCTCAGCTTTGTGAAAACTTGTCCACAACAATACTACATATCAGATAATTTAGCCAATTGTAGAAAATCCAGTTAAAATTAACTGAAACGTTTTGAGCCTAGAGCTGTTTGAAAATCACTTTTTGTGTACCGTACTTTCTGCCGTATAAGTCGCATCAGTTTAAATATGAATAATAAAGTGGAAAACTTATAAATAAGTCGCTTCGCCGGATAAGTCGCATCTATTACGTGTCACCTCTAGGCCAGCTGCAATAAACAATGAATCACTTTCATGATGAATGACAATGATTATTTGACAATAATTACTAATTACTGTTATATTTCAAACAATATTATCATTTATCACAGTCATTTCTGAGACAATCGCCCAGCAAAAATTGCTATAGTGACAGGCCTAGTCACCACTGACGCATTGCGTTTGTTATGCGTTGCCGGTGTAGAGCCAAAAATCGATTGGCTGCCAAAATGGTAGCCGCGGGAATGTGTACTGGAGGACTAACAAGATTAACACTTAAAAACAATTATTTGTTTGCTTGAAATCATAGCAAAGTTGTGTCTCAGTTTAACTTTTCCTTAATAAACTTTAACAGTCAAATCAGTTGCATTTCAAAAATCGATTCACGGCTGTGGGAGCGTAGACTCACTGCATTTCTTCAAAATTTAACAAGACAACCACCTAAAAAAACAATTATTTGTTTGCTCGACATTACAGTTATTGTGTGCCTCAGTTGAACTTTTCCTTAATAAATGCACTTTGACAGTCAAATCAGCTGCAATTCATCTGGGCGTTGTGGCAAAATGCAGCTGATTTGACGTTTGCTCCAGGAGTTCTGGAACAAGATGAAGGTGGCTTGTATGGCAAGCCAAGTGTCTCATTAATAGCCACTTTTTACCTATTAATGAGACACTTGGCTTTCCATATGGCTCGAGGGCTTTCTAGTGGCTGAAAATGGTAGTGCTCAATATTTTCCATGCCAGAATTAACAAAATAGTCAGATCTCAGCTAAAAATTGGGTTATACAAATGGAAAATAAACATGAATAAGTTGCTTTGCCACCCATTCCAAGATTACCTGTTTAAAAGTCGTTTCACTTTGTGGAATGGGTGGTGGCCGAGGGCGGGGACCCTGGCGGTCTGATCCTCGGCTACAGAAGCTGGCCATTGGGACATGGAATGTCACCTCTCTGGTGGGGAAGGAGCCTGAGCTAGTGTGTGAGGTTGAGAGGTTCCGGCTAGAAATAGTCGGACTCACCTCAACGCATGGCTCTGGCTCTGGAACCAGTTTCCTTGAGAGGGGTTGGACACTCTTCCACTCTGGAGTTGCCCCTGGTGAGAGGCGCCGAGCAGGAGTGGGCATACTTGTTGCCCCCCATCTTGGTGCCTGTACGTTGGGGTTCACCCCGGTGAACGAGAGGGTAGCCTCCCTTCGCCTACGTGTGGGGGGACGGGCTCTGACTGTTGTTTGTGCCTATGCGCCAAACGGCAGCGCAGATTACCCACCCTTTTTGGAGTCCTTGGAGGGGGTATTGGAGGGTGCGCCTCCTGGGGACTCCCTTGTTCTGCTGGGGGACTTCAACGCTCACGTGGGCAATGACAGTGAGACCTGGAGGGGTGTGGTTGGGAGGAACGGCCCCCCTGATCTGAACCCGAGTGGTGTTCTGTTGTTGGACTTCTGTGCTCGTCATGGATTGTCCATAACGAACACCATGTTCAGGCATAAGGGTGTCCATATGTGCTCTTGGCACCAGGACACCCTAGGTCGTAGTTCAATGATCGACTTTGTTGTCGTCTCATCTGATCTGCGGCCGCATGTCCTGGACACTCGGGTGAAGAGAGGGGCGGAGCTGTCAACTGACCACTACCTGGTGGTGAGTTGGCTCCGATGGTGGGGGAGGATGCCGGTCAGACCTGGCAGACCCAAACGTATTGTGAGGGTCTGCTGGGAACGTCTGGCAGAGTCTCCCGTAAGACGGAGCTTTAACTCCCACCTCCGGGAGAGCTTTGAACACGTTCCGAGGGAGGCGGGGGACATTGAGCCCGAGTGGGCCATGTTTCGCGCCTCTATTGTCGAGGCAGCTTATCGGAGTTGTGGCCGCAAGGTTGTTGGTGCCTGTCGTGGTGGCAACCCTCGAACCCGGTGGTGGACACCGGCGGTGAGGGATGCTGTCAAGCTGAAGAAGGAGTCCTATTGGGCCTTTTTGGCCTGTGGGACCCCGGAAGCAGCAGATAGGTACCGACAGTCCAAGCGGCATGCGGCTCGGGTGGTTGCTGAGGCAAAAACTCGGGCGTGGGAGGAGTTCGGAGAGGCCATGGAGAATGACTTCTACGCGACCAACACCATTTATGGTGGGGATGGCGTGCTGTTGACCTCAACTCGGGATGTTGTGAGTCGGTGGGCGGAATACTTCGAAGACCTCCTCAATCCTACTGGCACGTCTTCCACTGAGGAAGCGGAGCCTGGGGACTTTGGGTCGGGCTCTCCAATCTCTGGTGCTGAGGTCGCCGAGGTGGTTAAAAAGCTCCGCGGTGGCAAGGCTCCGGGGGTGGATGAGATTCGTCCTGAGTTCCTTAGGGCTCTGGATGTTGTGGGGTTGTGTTGGCTTACGCGACTCTGCAATATCGCGTGGACATCGGGGGCAGTTCCCTTGGATTGGCAGACTGGGGTGGTGGTTCCCCTATTCAAAAAGGGGGACCGTAGGGTGTGTTCCAACTATAGAGGGATCACACTCTTAAGCCTCCCTGGTAAGGTCTATTCAGGGGTTCTGGAGAGGAGGGTCCGTCGGATAGTCGAACCTCGGATTCAGGAGGAGCAGTGTGGTTTTCGTCCTGGTCGTGGAACACTAGACCAGCTCTACACCCTCAACAGGGTCCTGGAGGGTGCGTGGGAGTTTGCCCAACCAGTTTACATGTGCTTTGTAGACTTGGAAAAGGCATTCGACCGCGTCCCTCGGGGGGTTCTGTGGCGGGTACTCCGGGAGTATGGGGTACCAGGCCCTTTGATATGGGCTGTTAGGTCCCTGTACGACCGGTGTCAGAGCTTGGTCCGCATCGCTGGCAGTAAGTCAGGCTCGTTTCCGGTGAGAGTTGGACTCCGCCAAGGTTGCCCTTTGTCACCGATTCTGTTTATAACTTTTATGGACAGAATTTCTAGGCGCAGCCAAGGTGTTGAGAGGATCCGTTTTGGTGGCCTTAGAATCGCTTCTCTGTTTTTTGCAGATGATGTGGTCCTATTGGCTTCATCAGCTCGTGATCTACAGCTTTCGCTGGAGCGGTTTGCAGCTGAATGTGATGCGGCCGGGATGAGGATCAGTTCCTCCAAATCCGAGGCCATGGTCTTGAGCCGGAAAAGGGTAGCGTGCCCTCTCCGGGTCGGGGAGGAGGTCCTTACCCAAGTGGAGGAGTTTAAGTATCTCGGGATCTTGTTCACGAATGAGGGAAAACTGGAGCGTGAGATCGATAGGCGGATAGGTGCAGCGTCCGCAGTGAAGCGGGCGCTGTACCGGTCTGTCGTGGTGAAGAGAGAGCTGAGTCAAAAGGCAAAGCTCTCAATTTACCGATCGATCTACGTTCCCACCCTCATCTATGGTCATGAGCTTTGGGTTATGACCGAAAGAACAAGATCTCGGATACAAGCGGCTGAAATGAGTTTTCTCCGCAGGGTGGCTGGACTCTCCCTTAGAGATAGGGTGAGAAGCTCGGTCATCCGGGAGGGACTCGGAGTAGAGCCGCTGCTTCTCCACATCGAGAGGAGCCAGTTGAGGTGGCTCGGGCATCTGGTTAGGATGCCTCCTGGACGCCTCCCTGGTGAGGTGTTCCGGGCATGTCCCACCGGGAGGAGACCCAGAGGAAGACCCAGGATACGCTGGAGGGACTATGTTTCTCGGCTGGCCTGGGAACGCCTTGGGATTCCCCCAGAGGAGCTGCTCCAAGTGGCTGGGGAGAGGGAAGTCTGGGCCTCCCTACTTAGGCTGCTACCCCCGCGACCCGACCTCGGATAAGCGGAAGAAAATGGATGGATGGATGGATGGAAGTTGCTTTGCCATAAAAGTCGCAGGGCATGCAAATTTATGCAAAAAGGCACATTTTATACAGCGAAAAGTACGGTACTTAAATCAAATTGGAACGTTATCTTTGGTCACTTCTGTTAACTCTACTGAAAAAATGGGAACAA